>NAGG01001245.1:0-17045 GCA_003031705.1 Calonectria naviculata
ACCACCCCCTCCCCTCCCAAGGGCCCGCCCCAGAACGAGGAGCAGCAATATACATGCGGCCTGTTTTCGCGGCCTACTTTCGTGGCCCACGCAAGGCATTCTGCCAACTTTGAAGTCTCTCGGGCAGAATCTGGTCCTGGACCTCACCAGTGTATCGGGTTCTTCTCAAAGCCACCACTGCAGCACGGCCGTGACATGCCCGACCCAGCAGTGGCTGCTCACCTATGCTGTTGATGTGTTTGGTGCGAGCGAGAAGGATTCATTCTTGACTGACACAAAAAAAAAAAAAAAAAGAGTATGATGAGATCCAATTAGATAAAATACTCGAGAGAAGAAAAAAGTGTCCTATTTTTTGAGGCATCCAATCATGCATCTTTCATCATCCAAAAGCTATGCTAGGTGCGCTCTCTCTCTTCGGCATCACGAGAGAGGAAATTAGCGAGGCTATGCCAGGAACTGACCTTTTCCCAAATAGTTCGTGTCTCCGCCATGAAATATCCCACTCCTACATTTATGACTAGAAAATTTGGACCGTCATGTCTCTCGTCATTGATCAGCAAAGAGGTAACTAGATGCCCGCATGCATACACACGCATCCACGGCCCTTTTTTTTTCCCTGCTGCCAATGGCGGAGCACGCCATCAGAACCAGCCTGTCGGGACAGTGTGTGCGTAGGCAAACCGGCAACGCCGCCAACCATCGGACCTATATCGTTGACACCCCGCCCTCGTGCCCTCGCCCATCCAGCCAATACCGACTGATACCAAGCAATGCCGGCCAGAGTTGCTGCCTGATTATGGAAATGCCCGGTGCCGTTTATAGATAGGGCTGATCGAAACCGTCTGAATATAGAAACTGAAATGTACTTCGATGTCTGGCAAAGCGATAGGAGTGGCCAGAATCCTAGTCGATTTGTTGGTTCTGCCTACATATGCGTCAGGGACCAAAAAATGGCATGCATACTAAACATAATATTCTACCGTCGTGACTCAAAGACGAATAGTTTGGGCCCAATAACTAGTCCAAGACGAGAAGACATCCCCGACGGGAGGCAACCGTTGATACAACGGGAGGCGAATATCTCCAGTCCTGTGTCTGAAAATGTATCTATCAATGGGCCCGGTTTACACAATCTTCAAGAGGGAGCCAGTTTTTGAATGTCGAGCGGCCTCTCCCTCACTTACGCTAGCAAGACGTCACAATTCACTTTCTACTCCAAAATACGCTTTTGTCCGAGAGCGACAACGAAATGAATTAGAAATAACTTGAGCGTGTCTCCACCTCGTTTGAGTTTTCGTCCACTTTGGCAGTGGACATTTCAGCTACAAAAACCAGAGTGAAAAAGAAAGACAAAGTGTCAAGGCCAGTTACGTCACAATTCTGTACGGCCTCAGAACCATCAGGCAGAGATTGTAACGATAAAGGTATCAGTTTGTGTGTGGCCAGGGCTTGGAAACGAAAATAACTATCCACAGACAAAGACGTCATCAGGCCCATTCCCCAGGCCAGATCCCAAAAGCAGCTTATCGTGGCTGGTCGTATCGCCACTTGCTCATTCAACCTTGATAATTTCCCAATACACCATTCCCAAAGACGTAAAAAAAGGGCGGGGGTGCGGTCATGTGCTAAGCGAATCCGAGCCGAAACCACCTGCTGATGATGTCAAGTCCTCGGCATGGTGGAGGCTCCTGATGGTACAATTTATTGGATACATCATGCACATGTCTGAAGTGCTGGACGCAAGCCGGGATCGGCGAATCGGACGGCGCGAGTGCTGGAGTGTCCCTTGTTGCTTGCGTTGGTTGGCGATCTGCCATTTCGAAGGATCGTCTTCTGATCCGGCGAAGATGATGTGGAAGACGAAGACCGGCCTGCGGACGAGGAAGACGGAATCTTCCTAGGCAGACTGCCCACAGACCGGTCGGATTGTCAATCGATACCGTGCTGTCTCTTGAGCTGAGCTAAAGATTCCCGACGGGCTTCGATGTCCTCTTTTGACTTGGCCATCTTATCGGGCTGGTGGTATAGAACTGTCATCCATGTCAGAAATGGAATTTTCGAAGGGGCGAAGGCGTTTAGGGTGGTGTTATTTGTGACGTACCAACGAGGTAGCGGTTTTGGAAGTTAAAGCCGTTGAGCTTGTCGCAGGCTTGCTTCGCATCCATTACGTCCTCATAGACAACAAAGGCGGTGCCCTTCGTGTTATTCGCGATGCCCTGACGGACCTGGCTGTAGAGACGTCAGTATATTGTTGCGTGGATCGACTCGACGAGGTTGTCGGCGACGTTGTGCTGAGCGGAACCATACCGAATCGGGCCAAATTTTCCAAACAGGTCGAACAACTCCTCTGGAGTGACGTTGTAGCTAATTGGCAAGGGTCAGTCGAAAGCGTCGGGTTCGGCGTCGTTGGTATCATACCTCAAGTTCTTGACGAACAGAGCTCTATAGACAGTTGTTAGCGGGCCATCGCAAAAATAGACGTGGGTTCAAGACCGCAGCGAGTCAAAGATGTTCAAGGGACGAATAGGCGCCGGGTGTTCATGCCGGTCCGACGCGCGCGCATTGGCGACAAGACTTACCGATTGACTTCTGGGGCTAATTTACCGCCGCGACTACTCATCTCTTGGCTGATGGTGATGACGATGATCGGGATGTGGTGGAGGAGGGGGGGGAGAACGCGATCAAGGGATGGCAAAGACAGGATGAATTCGGGGCGGAGGCGAGGCGAATCTACGACGGATGGGTTTGTCAACACGTGACCTTTGATGTGGTCCGACCGACCAGGCTGGGACCGGGGTGAAGCGTGATTGGAAGGTGGTGGAAAATAGCGGCTCTGGTGTCACTGGCGTTACTGAGGATGCCTTAGGTTTGTTTTCCGAGATGGTCACCCGTCGTCAGAGATAAGGGACCCTTCGCGTACGAGGAGAGATGAATAGACTGAAACAATGGTGTTGAGGGGGTGCTTAAATTTCTACAAGCAAGCTTTCTAATCCGAGGCCATCCACAAGGACCCTTCCTGGCTGGTGCCTTGCGCATCACGCGACCAGGCCATGTGCCTACTTACTGTAATGTCTTGACTGCCCAGCCGCCACGACACGGGAGAGCTGGGAGGTACTCGTACAGTACCGGACGCGCCATACAGGGTCGGCGGGAAGGTTGAGTACCCCGGGAGCCACCACATCCACCGTGGCCATGTCCACCCGCACAATGGCTCGCATCGCTCGGAGTCGGTCGCCGATTGACCCCATCCCATCCAACGGCACTCTGATTGCCGACCGAAAACGTATGGCCGGCTTGTTGCTGCAAGCCCAAGGTGCAGGGGGTGTCCCTCGAAGCTGGTTTTGAGGGGGACACGTGTGCCCAGCCGGGCGCCAGCTCGTCCGAGTTGGCTCATCGGCCCAACGGTGCACATTTCCACGCGGTCGCTAATAACCTTGCCAGGCATGTGTCTGGAATACCACTGCCCTATCCCGCGGCGTTTCCTGGCGTCATTGCCAAAAACATGGCATTTGCGTGTGTGGCTAAACAAGATCTATGTCGCAGCCATCGCGTCCTACACAAAACGGCCCCATGCTCGCAGTTGATCGTCACTATACCTGAAGAAAGACAGTGCAAGATTGTACAAAAGCGTAGTTAATTGGCTCGTAGATATGCTCAAAAACTCAATGCAGCCAAGGACATGCCTTGATTCGCCACACCCCGGACGTCGCGGCTCGCAGGAGTTCGGTGAATTGGCTGTTTGCGTAGCGGGGTCAACTTCTTGTTCACTTTGGCGTCGCTTCGTTTACCGCGCGTCGATCCGGAAATTTCCCCCAAACACCGATCTCGCAGCTTTTCGCATTTGCACCCTCGCATTCATTGATGACCAATCCCTCCCAGGCATCGCCCACTCTGATGCTTTCAACCTCACCAGGTGGGTTTATACTACCAGCGTCCCCATAACAGACCGTCCGTCAACTCACCCTCTCGTCCGGCCGGTAGCATCCCGCAACACATCATACCGCATAAGCTCAGAAACCGGTTTAGCATGACTAAACTCAGCGGGTCGCGTTTCGGCCATGACGTTCTCAGTGTTTTCGACGTCTGGCAGGACACCCGGGATTTTCTGGCCGACGCGGTCGAGGCACTCGGTGCATCAGCGGAGACCGAACGGCTTCTCCGACAGAGCCTAACGGCCGGCGCCGAGGACTGGCACTACCTCATTGAGTGCGCCGAGTCTATTCGACGGGTTCGGGGCAATGACGTGCAGAGCCTAGATCCCCAGGATGTTCTGGCGTATGTTTGGGGTATGTTCAAGGGGGCAGACGCTGCTTTACCTACGGCGAATCCCTGGGACGAGACGGACCGTCTCATCGCCCAAGCAAAAGCTCTTGAGCAAGACGCAGAAATTCTATCACCATCGTTTGTACAACCCATCCAGCAGAAGAATGCAGACGACCTGACATCGTCTCAGCCTTTCGTAAAACCAAACCCACGTATCACCACCTCCCATTACTGGTCCGATGAAGCCCAAAGCCAGAATCCCACTAAGAGTCGCAACTGGAGCAACTTGCATCAGGTGCACTCCTCTTTTTCCCACCATCCCGCTCACTCTCCACCTCAGCCATGCCAAAGTGGCACCTATCCCGCATTTCTCGAGCTGGCTAGTGCCATCGGCACTGAAGCCAACGGTCAAGCCAGCGAATCACATCACCAATACAACCAATCCAGCATCGGCGTAGAGCATCTGACATCTGTTGAGGCCGATACAACCAGTGTAGATCGCTTCAGTAAAATCTCGCCATATTTTATATCATCAGCTACAGAAGTAAGGAAATCTCCCATCAGAAAGCGGCCTCCCCCAGGCACAGTTGCAACGGTCCCATTTGCCCCCCTTGCTTCGCCGAAATTTGGTATTATCCAGGAGGAGTTTGCTCATGAACCCTTTTGGCTTCTGGTTGCGGTCACATTCCTTATCAAAACAAATGGAAAGTTGTCCATCCCTGTGTTTTACAAGGTCAAGGAGCGTTTTCCAACTCTACAGGACATAGCCAGCCCCGCCAACACCGAGGCGATTATTAGCATGATCCGCCACCTTGGCTTGTCAGCGAATCGGGTTGCGTTCATGCAAAAATATGCTCGAGGTTTCATGTATGATCCGCCGAGAGCAGGCATGACGCACAAGGTAAAAAACTACGGCTGCCGAGACATTGTTCTCCCATCAACAACGGCAGACGCCGCGAACAATGACTCCCTTGATACCGATCCGGGTGCCTTATTGCTAGAGGATTCCGATGAACTAGAGGCCTGGGAAATCGGACATCTAACAAAGGGAAAATACACCATTGACAGTTGGCGCATATTCTGCCGCGATGAATTACTAGGTCGAGCTGAAGACTGGAACGGCAAAGGCCGCGAGCCAGAGTTCCAGCCCGAATGGATGAGAGTGATGCCACAAGACAAGGAGCTGCGGGCATATCTGCGTTGGATGTGGATGCGCGAAGGATGGGAATGGGATCCTGCCACGGGGGAACGCACAGTATTGAGAGAGGAAATACAGAGGGCTGTCAATGAAGGAAGGGTTGAATATGATGACACCGGTGGGCTCAGGGTTGTGACCGATGTGTGAGGCAAATGAAAGAGTCAAGACCGTGGGCTGCAAATGTACAATCGAGATCTTGCTGAATTTCATGTAATTCTAATACAAACTCTTGTGTGGCCGAGTTCAGGTCGATCTGCCAAAATTACAACAATAAAGGCAAACAATCCCATATTATCTCAGCTACGGAACTCTCCAATGGCATTACAAATTCAAGTAGCTGCCGAAGTAAGCTGAATGTGGAAACCATTTCCTGTACACGCAGTATTGAAAGTGTATATCTAGGCAAGGGAAATATTTGGCTAGCGCTGTGATGCTAGGTTAGTTAGGTTGCTTGTTTCTTAACTTTGGGAATGAACCCCCGTGTCGTGATAACTTCCTTAAATACTAATAGCAATAAATTTAGGGTTGCAAAAGTGCTCCCCAAGTTTCATAAATATCCAAATTAGATTGCAAACTGTGAGATCGTGTGGATTATAGGTGGTCACTGTTTTGTATTGGCGATGGCTCGAATTTGGCCGAAATCTCGAAAGCATTTGGCTTACTAACCATCTTGTGTGGTTTGGTTTGCAACTCAACTTTGAGAGTGCCTTAATTAAGATTTAGCGGTGAATGCAAAATCGATAAGCTTAAATATGTTGTTACCTCTAAGTCTTTAATTGCATTCAAATGTGACCATTCATAATCACCACCAGTCAAACAATATCGCGTCACCCGCCAAGTTCATAAAAATCATTTCTCTCCTCTTCACTTACCTCCTGAGAAAATTCAACTGCCACAAGCAGATACCGCTATGTTGCACGGGCGTGAGCGTAGTCCTTCAGGGCGTGCAAATGTTGACATATTACGAACAAAATCTCCGACGCATGTCTGTCGCCAGGTGTAAGCAAAATGAACTTCTGACTGGATATTCAAGAGCTTTGGTTTTGTTGTACGAACATTGCCACATTTCACATTGAGACGGCCAAAGAGGGTGTCCCCGAATAGATTCGTCCCATCATATCGGCTGCCATGGTCAGAGACATGCCCTTCAATTGATTTCGCTACACCGCGATATATGAGGCTGTATTTTCCCACGGCCGCCAACTTTTTATGTCCGCTCATGCTTTGCACATTTCATGCCACCGCTGCTCATCTCCATCGTCCTTTCGTTCTCCGTTCGCACTTGGGCATCACATCTAGACCCATGCTATGGGAAATCCTAATTCCAAGTCTGTCATATTCCGTTTAGCGATGGCGTCTTTTGGTCCTGTCACTCTCTCCATAATCGTTTGCGGAGCCCTTGGTCCTTGTGTTATCCTGTTTCGGCGCCCAGACCAGTGTCGAAGTGTTCAGCGCCTTCTACGAACCATTCTCTCCATTGTTCTAGGTGATCCGAGATCTTTCTCGAAGTTCGATGTCCCTTATCTGACACGAGGGAGAGAAGACGATTTAGTGTAGAGGGAGGGGTCTTTAGAGGGTAGGCTTGTCGCTGGCCGTATGATGTGGTTCTCTCTCGGAGTGCCATGAATCTGCTGTGGTATCTTTAACGTGTTGATAGAAGAAGATTCAGCGACAAAGAAGATATCTTAGCGACGAGTTCGATGATGCATGTGTCATGCAGCTCTCCTTTCCCGAGGCGCGAAGGTATTTCAAGGCTCTTGAAGAGGGAAACAGAAACGCCAGTATTTAGATACATATGAAGAAGGGTTTCGGGTTTAAAGGAGGAGTGGTGCATTTGGACCCTGAATGAGATGGTGTGGAGGTGAAGTGTGTTTTGGGAGTTCTTTGTTGATGTTTGGCCTGGGGCTCACTCACCAGTCGCCGCCTAACCTAAGGTAGTCAACTGAGCCTGGTTTTCGCATTTGGGTATATTACAACGGGTGAATGGGTGGTGTCTAGACTACAGTAAGCTTATTGATACTTGGCTTCAAATGACTGCGAAAATAGTTGCGAAAGGTTATACTACCGAACCATCTCATATCACGACAAACAAGGCGAATGCAGTATTTCCCTTCCTTGTGCTAGCATCACAACAGCACCCAAGTTGCAAGTCAATGTCTAATACTATTACAAAGTATTATGAACGTGAGTCTTGAAGACATTTCAGTGAGATTTTAGAGAGGTGGCTTGAGTTCGAAAGCTCGTTTTGAAAGTGGGCCTCAAGGAGGTTTTGGAGCAATCCCCTAAAGTCGAAGACTTTGTTGCTAAAGTTTTGGAGAGGTTTTATAGACACATCTTGAATCTACAGACTCGCTGGGAAACCGACTTTTAAGGATTTTTTTTATATGTCTTTTAAATTTTAAACTTCGTCGCGAAAACGAGATATGGAGATGTTTTGGGAGTGATTTAATCTGAAGGGGCGTAGCGAAAGTGAGCTTCAGGGAGGTTTTATTGATTCGGATCCACACAATGAAAACCAACCCAAGGAGACTTTATGAGTTTGAGGCAGCGGGACAAGCCCTGTTTTAATCACAATCGCATAATGCAAGTCGTAGGAGAAATTTTGTTGGTTGACCGCGTTGAGTGTCTTCATATATGTCATGGTTATGCCACAGAGGAGTGCATCTTCTTCTGGTGCGCTGACGTTGCCGGATTCGGCCAGCGGCCCTATGCGCGGCTTACCTAAGAAACGAACGGTCTGTTGAATGTGGCTTCCTTTGCATCATTAAACCACACCTCAATGGGCCTAGTTGGCGAAAAATAGTATACATGACACGAGGTTCAAGCTGGCTCAACGATGCCGTCATAGGAATATCTAAAACAAACATAGTATGGATTGATATTTATGGCAACTTCCTAGTTAGTTGATAGTTCCTGCATTATTCGTAAGCACGCCATTGGATCAACGTGTCATGCATGCCGCTGAGAGGCAATCGCCATTTTTATGTGGATACCCGGTGAGATCAAACTGTCCGAATGGAGCTGTGTGCCGACCTGCCTAGACCAGCAAGTGGACGACAGAAACATGACACACGAGGACAGAAGGAAAATGAGGCTAAATAAATAACACAAACACAAATAATATATATGTATTAGGAAAGATATACTTATTTATTAGTCGTGTTATTTTATTTTATCTTACTAGGGCTGCCCTTAAGCTAATATTAGGAGCGACGTTTACCTAAAGTGCCATGTATTTTGTCCCCTGCCAAGAGAAAGTAGAGTTCAGGGGAGGGAGGGGGCCAGTCCATCCATGTGCCTGTGCCATTTGGGGACAAAACCCATTGCCGTTGGCCACCGTTCATTGCAATAGAAGCTTGTTACCTGATCAGTAATATCCATTACTTCTGTGCCTGAACCTAGTCGGCTATGCTGAGGTGGGTGCGAAAGCCCTCCTCCAATTAGTCGCCGCCAAATTTTGAAGCGCCCACCAGTTTACACTGTAATTATGGCACCCTCCGTACTTAAAAATAAAATAAAAATAATCCCTGTCGCGATTGGTAGATGGTGGAGCGCACTGATCCGTGAGCGACAGCTTAGTGCTATACATGGGCGACCAAGCCATGAAAAGGAATGCATGCGTCCAGACTGCGGATCTGCGACAGTCAGCTGGGCCAAAGTCCACCTCGGCTGTGACCGGGACGCTTTCGCGACATCACATCCGGATGCGGTCCCAGCAACCAGCAACCGTGAACAGCTGGCATCCGCCCAGGAGAAGCTCTTGCCGTCGGCTGTGATGCGCTACCACCAAGATCGCAAAAGCTTCTTTGGTGTGTCTTGGAGCCCTGGGGGCTGGCACTGGGTTGGAGCAGGAGGAGGTACCCCTGGCGGCGGAGGTACCCTGCATGTGGCGGGCCGGCTATGCTTAGCCCTAGGTCGCTTTGATTGTCGAGGTACCCGGCCAGCTCCCGTTCAGGGCGGCCAAAAAGTGGACACCTACATCATCACGGGATCAAAGGACAGATAAGTTATAGTACTCAGTCTGAAGTCATCTCCAATTGAATCCCGAACAACTCTCTCTCTCCGACCCCTCCTTCTATCCCGGCCTTCTTTCTCTCTTTTGTCATCCGCCCTTTTTGATCTTCCAACTTCACGTCGACGGCAGCCCACTGACAGCTTTGGCCTTGCCAGCTGTCCCTGAAAGCTTGCTTGGCCTCTTATTTCCTTCCTTAATCCTCCAATTCTCACGCTCCCCGCGAGCACGCGCGACGCCCTCTTTTTCTCCGACGCCACAACCGTAGCAGCTTCAGTAGTCAGCAGGTCTGCACGGAATTCCACGAATATCGAGCCATGTCACAGCGCATTCCTTCTTACGGCCTCGGTGGCCCCGCGCCCTATGGGGTTGGCTCCAGCGAGCCGCAGCAGAACGACAGCATCCTTGACCAGGTCCGACCTTTTACCAGCAAGATTGAAGACCTCTTGGACTCGGTTAGCGAGCCTGTCAGGCCGTGAGTAGAACAGCGCACATTCTCGCTGCTCTAGGATTGCTGGCTAACGTGTTGTCGCGATATTTAGCTACCTTCCCGCCATTGGTCGCTTCCTAATTGTCGTCACATTCATCGAGGATGCTCTTCGCATCATGACTCAGTGGTCCGACCAGCTCTTGTATCTCCGCGACTATAGGCACAGTAAGATGCGATTGATTTTTGGCAAATGTAAATGGTATATCCTGACCATCTGGCAGTTCCCGGCGGCATTACCCACCTCTTTTTGATCATCAACGTCATCGCTATGCTTAGCTGTTCTACCCTCGTAATCGTTCGCAAGCACTCCGACTACGCTGTCGCCGGCCTCATGGCCGTTGTTATCACCCAGGCTCTCGGATATGGCCTCATTTTCGACCTCAACTTCTTCCTCCGAAACTTGTCAGTCATTGGTGGTCTTGTCATGGTTCTGTCCGACTCCTGGGTCCAGAAGACTAAGGCTTTCGCCGGTCTCCCCCAGATTGACGAGAAGGACCGCAAGATGTATTTCCAACTGGCTGGTCGTGTTCTGCTCATTTTCCTCTTCATTGGATTTGTCTTCAGTGGCGAGTGGTCCATCTGGCGTGTCCTTGTCTCTTGCCTCGGTGGTGTTGCTTGTATCATGGTCGTCGTTGGCTTCAAGGCCAAGTACAGTGCCACTCTTCTGGTTGTCATTCTGAGCATCTTCAATCTGTTTGTGAACAACTTCTGGACTGTAAGTTGAGATTCCGTACGAAATTTTGGCAAAGGCCAGGAACTAATTTTGCCCGATAGCTTCACGAGCACCACCCTCACAAGGATTTTGCCAAGTACGACTTCTTCCAGATCCTGTCCATCGTTGGTGGACTTCTGCTGCTGGTCAACAGCGGCCCTGGCCAGTTCAGCATCGACGAGAAGAAGAAGGTTTACTAAATCCAGCATTTCACGTAATGCCAACGACGAGATTGGGCGCCACCTTTTTTTTGGCGTTGGCATAACATTTTCAATTTATCTTTGGGGGGAACGAAAAATTTGCCCTGGATCACCACTGTTGACGTTACGGAATGACGGAGGAGGGTCAGGTTTCTCATATATGAATGGAGTATAGAAATTCTGTTTGGTAGCAAGCAAGGCGGGAAGACAACAGACACATGGCGATTGATGGGCGTCGACTAATGGGCAGTCGATACTACTATGTAATCCATGATCAAATGAATAAGTTGGGTCCACAAGCCCAAGTGTTACTCTTGACATTGATAAGTTGGTCGCTATATCACGTGATGGCACTCTTTAGATCGGAGTGGGAGCAAGCAGCATTCCCACTTCATTGCGACTGACGATGAGACCCGGCTCAAGTAAATCATCGTAATTACATATGTCTGTGACGGACACCATCTCGGCGAGTTTCCAATTATCCAAGTCCCTGAGTGGTTGAATCCATCAGACTCGCACAAGCACTATTCAATTTTAGGTGAGGGATTCCACATTCTCTAATACGAACCAACTCTGAACCCCACCTCGGTTCACTTTCCATAAGACACTTCACGGCTAACACATAATTTAGTTCTCGTGTGACCCGGGCTGGCTCCTGCTCTTGTCCGTCTTGTCTGTTAGGTGGCATTGCTGTGACGAACCTGGGTCAGAGCGACGTCGCTGTGCCCCGTTGCCGTCCCATCATGGCCGAAGCCCTCGGCACCGCCCTCGCCGTCGTCGGCGTCCTGGGCCAGCTGTTTGACGGGTGCATAAAGGCCTACGGCTTCTTCACAACCGCGGCCAACCTCGACGTCGACAGCCAGCGCCTGTTCTGCAAGGTGCGCATCGAGGAGATGCGGCTTGTCGTGTGGGGCCGGGACTGGGGCGTGGCCGAGGGGAGGCTGGAGGCGCACCTGGACAGCACGCAGAACCCCCAGCTCAGGTCTCTGGCCATGCACATTCTGGAGGAGCTTCACTCGACTGTGACGGACTTTCGCAAGCTGCGCGAAAAATACGGGTTGGTCGACGAGTCGTGCTCGAGCAGTCTAGATGTCAAGTCAAGTTCCAAAAGTGGCAAAAAGTCCCCGTCCCCGTCCCCATCACCGTCCCGGAAGGGTTCGAGAGACGATGAGAGGTTAAATGGCAGTCTTTCCAAGAGTTCAACTTCAAGTAGCGAGAGAAGCTGGAAAAAAGAATTCAGTCTTAGGGCGAAATGGGTGATATCAGGTGAGTTTACACTCCCACTCCTTGTGAACCATCACAACTAACCTATAGTCATTATTAGACAAGGAAAAGTTTACACATCTACTCAATGACTTAAGAGGTATCTCATCACCATGTCTGCTTTCTTTTTGGCGTTGTTACCGAGTCGGCTAAACTGAGACGTTTCTCATCCTGATCAAAGACTTTAATGATGGCCTCGAACGGCTCTTTCCACCCTCACATTTGCCATCATTTCAACGAGCGTGGACACACCAGCTCCTCGAGTCTGCCCAACGAGACCTCACTCAGCTCTCCCTACTGGAAAAGGCTGCGACGGGCGTTTACCCCAAGCTTACTGCCTCAGCTACCCTCAAGAGTTTACGCATCAACCTCGATACGAAGCCCCAGGCCTCGTTTAAGCCCACATTTGCTCTAAAGGTGCCCAGGGCGGCCCTCGACATACCCAAGGGCGCTGACCGTCGACGTTGTCAGGCCCAGCATGAAACGGCCGGCAACGTCATTGTCGAGTGGGTTGACTATGACCGTGAAGCCATCGAGGAGCGCGTCGCCCACGTACGCAGGCTCGATGATCTTGCGCGTATGATGCACTCGGCCTCGGAGAGCCACCCTGACCTGCATAGCATCGACTGCGTGGGCTACACAGACGACGCGGACAACAACCGCTACGGCCTCGTGTACAAGGCACCGGCGCCGTCCTTTTCAACGCTGCACTCAGTCATCGCGGACCTCAAGGCACCCGACCTCAATGACCGCGTCCGGCTCGCCCACACCCTCGCCGTGGCCCTGTGGTCCCTCCACTCCCTCGACTGGCTTCACAAGTCGCTCTGCAGCTCCAACATCCTCTTCTTCCCCTCGGCGTTTTCCAAGTCGGCCGACTCGTCGACTGCCAACGCCGCCCTCGTCCCGGATATTGGCCTCCCGTTCCTCACGGGCTTCGACGCCTCGCGGCCCGACCTCGACACGGCCCTGTCCGTCGTCTCCCGCAACCCTTCGATTGACAACCTCCACCGCCACCCGGCCTCGCTGCGCGGCATGCCCCACTGCAAGCCCTTTGACGTGTACAGCCTGGGCCTCATCCTCCTGGAGATTGGCATCTGGAAGCCCCTCCAGACATACCACAAGCCCCACTACTCTGCTGAGCGCTGGCGGGACAAGGTCGTGCTGTCTGCCCTGGTGCCCACGTTGGGCAGCAAGGTCGGTCGTCGCTACCGCGAGGTTGCTGAGATGTGCCTCAAAGCCGGTGACGACATGACGAGTGGCGAGGCAGGAAAACTGATGGAGACTGTCGTCAACACACTGGAGAGCATTCGAGTATAACGTTTGCAGTTAGACAAGTGATAATGAGGCGAAGTGTGATCCAGGGTCTGTTGTTGTTTGATACGGGAATCCTAATACAAGTATAGCAAGGTGAAAAGAAAAAAACGATGTTATGAACAATTCCTCGAAATCTATTTCGACCCGATGCTGTGATATATGTTCAACTGGGGATATAGTAACATCATCGTCTTTCTCCACGACCCCATTACGCGAATGAAAACGGAACCAATACCTGGACCCCAATGCCAACTCAAAACAATACAAAATAACAAAACAAAATATCAAATCGCCCTGCCCGATACGCCATCGCATGTTTTCTCCAATGTGCTACAATCTCCCCTTCTTGTCCCGTACCATTTCCCCATGCTTTTCTGCTTCTCGTTATCCTGCTGCTGGAGAACCCCGTTTCCTTGGGTCAATCATGTACTTGGGTGGAACGGTGGCCAGAGCAAGCTGCCGAGGAAGCAATCGCAGGAGGAATCGTCTTGGGAATGATTAAACATCCCCCAACGCTGTCCATTTCAAGCCTGAAACGCCAATGCATGCATAACATGAGATCGATCGTTGGCGTGCGTGAGTCATGATCGTGATATATAGTCGCACAACACATTATACGGTTCACCAGCATGTGTGGTGAGGAAACCTAGACGCATGTAGTCCTGGCCTTCTAAGCTCCAGAGACCTTGCGGGCGTTCGATGCCGCCGTGGCCGAGGTGGCGTGGCTAGCACTGCCGACTCGGCCGCTGGTCTTTCGAATGCCTGCCGTCTCCTTGGCTCGGAGGGGGGATTCAGCCTGGCGCTTGCTGGAGCGGACCTTGGTCATGACGCTAGGGGTGCTCGCAACACGGTCCACGTGCTTTGTGCGGACAGAGCCAATGTTCTCAGCGTCGTGAGAGGCGTCGTTGTCGATCCTGTAGATGGCGGTAGACTGGCTGACGGAACGAGTCTTCTCGCTTCGGGCAGGAGACTGCGAAGCCTTGCGGTGGCTACGCATTCGCAGGTGCCACTCCTCATCGGACTCGCTTTGGGACTGGTGGTGCACCGAGACGTACTCGGTCTCGTGCTCAATTGTCTGCTCAACTGTAGTCTGGTACGAGTTGGATGTTGATCGCTGGTAGGGGTGGTGGCGATCGCGGGCAGTCTTGCGGGGCTGACCGGGGGTGGGTGCTGGCAGGTAGTCCTCTTGGACCCCAATGTTGTTGCGGTCGTGATCCACCTCGCTGAGGGGCGTGCGGTTCGAGGCGCTCCGGTTAGGAGGCGTCGAAGTCTGGCCGTTGCGATGCACGTTCTTCACAGCGCGAATGGGTGTGCTGGGGATAGGGTTGGTTGCGGCCATCTCCTTGCGGAGCTTGCGCTCGATGCGCTCCTCGATCCACCACTCTCGGAAGGTTCCCTGATTCAGGTGTAGCCAGTGCTGCTGGGGTCCGACGACCATGCCAGGTCGCATGAATCGCATGAACGAGATGACCTCGTTGGCGGTGAAGCCGTGGCGATAGATGAGGTAGGCACCGATCAAGCAGCCCGTGCGGCCTAGACCAGCCTTGCAGTGAACGGCGATACCCTTCTTCTTGACCGTGATGGTTTCGTGAGCTAGCCGGATGAATTTACGAACGGTGCTGAGCGAAGGGCATGTGCCATCGTCGAAGATCATGTCTAGATGTTGAATGCCCATAGACTCGAAGTACGAGGGGGAGTAAAGGTGAGAGTTGAGTCGCACGACTAGGCCAATATTCTTCTCGGAAAAGTGCGCCAACACATTCTTGAAGGGCTGCGGCAGAGTGGGGTGAGCCTCGACTTCTTCGATTGTGTGAGGCAGGAGGGGGTACATCTCAGAACCCTCAGTGATCTTAGCAACTGGGGTATGCTGAGGAGATGCGAAGGCGAGGAAGTGAGGAGTGATCCAGTTGAAATCGCCGTGTTCGACTCGCTCAAATCTCTCGTACATGTCGAGATCGAAGTTGTCAAGATCGCAGCACTTCTCCTCCTTGGCCTTCCACACTCCGTAGACGACATCCTGAACACTGATACCGTAGTCGGCCTGGCTATAACCAGCGTCTCGGAAGGGCATCAACGGGGGGTCGACCTGGGCAATGGGAGCCAGAGCCAGATGAGGAGGCCAGTTCTGGATCAGGACCATGTAGCATGCAAGCATGCAGGCGGCATTGGCGCGGCCTAAGCATCTCGGTTAGTTTCGTGAACTTGCCCCTGATCCGAAGAGTTTTTTCTGCATTCACTTACTTCTGGGGTCGTCGGCGCTCCAGAAAACAATAGGGCGGTCCTTGTTCTGCTTGGCGCCAAGAATGTCATGGAACTGAATCGCAAAGCGGTAGAGATGTCCAATGTGTAGCGGGCCAAAGTCATGGTGGAAAGCATTGTAGAGAAGGGTGTCGTCAACCGTGAAGTAGCACGGCGCCGTGCGGCTCGACTGGAGCGGGGTAGCGTCGACACCACGCTGCGTCCGTTTCCTTGTGGAAGTCGGCTGCTCTGAGTAGGGGAAGGGAGTGTCGGCGGTGGGAGGATGAACGTAAGAGGCAAGGTAGAGACGGTCTGGGAAGAAGGTCAGCCTCGTTGTGGTAACATGCGGTTATTGTTGATGTGACGGTGTGGGTCGTTGCCGAGCAAGAGCCTGGACCTGGTACGAGATAACAATGCGACAGGTCCAAGCACCAAAGCGCCTTGTCGACAAGAAGAAGAAACAAAAAAAAGCTTGGAGAGAGGTAACAAACCTGGGATATATTCCACTATTTGTCCATGCCCTTGGTTCTGGGCGAGTCGGGAAGATGGCGCCATTATTCCAGGCGCGCGCGTCTTCTCGGCTGGCGATTGTAGAGCCGGGAGCAA
This sequence comes from Calonectria naviculata, assembly GCA_003031705.1. Classification (NCBI taxonomy): domain Eukaryota; kingdom Fungi; phylum Ascomycota; class Sordariomycetes; order Hypocreales; family Nectriaceae; genus Calonectria; species Calonectria naviculata. The sequence continues at coordinate 16,297 of NAGG01001245.1, forward strand.
AGGCTACCAGGCTAATGATGGGGTGCGATGGGGTAGAGAGCTAGGGAGCTAGAGCTACACCGACGACGGATCGTGAATCAGGAGAGCAGCGAGACGGGGGAAAGCGGTGACGGGAGGCAGGCGGCGGCGGCGACGACGTTGGGGAGAGACCGATGCAATGGACGCGAGCGACAGCTCGGACGGGCGCTGGAGCAGCAGAGGGAAGAAGCGACCGGCGAGAACGGATCGAGAGGTGATTGAAGAAGGTGATGGGGTTGATGGATTCGAATGGGCACGATGTTTTTTAAAAGGACGCCGTCTCTGTTATTCCATGACCCCCAAAATGAGACCAGCTCAATGGGCTTGGTTGCGCGGCAACGCAAACAAGCGCATTGAACCCAACCCCTGGTGGGTCGAAAAATAGCAGGCCAGCTCAGCCATGCGAATTTGTGTGTGACCGGTCTGCTTTTTTTCGACCCCAAAGGGCCCCTGTCCCAAGCCCCAGGGCTCCACACAGCCTATCCTCCTATAATATCACTTTTCGATAACCCCGCCAGTGACAAGTCTCACGCAACAAAACGCAACCGCAAAGGCGGCCCAGACCAGGCGACAGTAGCACTCTCGCAGTTTGTTTTGCGTCTCATCCCACCCTTCCCTGCGCTGTCCTGTGCTCTGCTGTCCAACCAAAGTCTGGGATCCCCCAGCTCATGACGACCATGGCTGCCGCCATCGATGCTCAATTTCCATGCGCGATGCAAGACATCCCCTTG
>NAGG01001246.1:1459-38444 GCA_003031705.1 Calonectria naviculata
CCGCCGCCGCCGCCGCCGCTGTTTTTATCATTTGTCGGATTGCTTGTGTTCTGAGCCTGGCGGGCAACTAAGCCCTCGAGCTCAGCAAAGTTTAAGTACATTGTGAATTCGGCTGCGACATGCAGAGCAAGCGGGCACCAGCGAGGAGCTAAGTGAAGCGAGTGTAGGGTCGATTGGCAATGACCTCGCCGGCGTGCTGCAGCGGGAATGCGAAGGGAAGTGAGGGCGACGATGCAATAAGCTCGATTTCTCACAAAAGTAGGATGTCAAGGTCAAGTTAGTCCGGTTGGCTTGTCGAGCGGCCACCCAGGGTCTACGGACTTGGGACCTTTTTTTCGAGGCACAGCCGCCGCGAGGGTGGTTGGCTGAGCAGGCTTGGCTTGGCTTGGTTGGTCCCCGGCCCGCTTTCTTCCTTGCTGTCGAGAGCTTGGAGCTATTAAACCAGAGGTGGGACTCGCGGCGATGGACGATGAGCAGGGGACGGCGGTTGGTCCGGCCACGAGGAGAAACGACCAGGCAGAAGACAATGTCAGGTGTCGCGATTGATTGCCAGAATGAAGAGAGGAAATACGAAAGGCACACGGCGAGCGAGGCCCGTAAGACGCCAACCGAGGGGTAGTCGCCAACTGTCGTCAGTCAGAACCGTTGCCAGCGTCCACTGTGGGCCGGACTGGCCGTCAGAAGTGTGGCCGTCGCAGGTGGCCGGCGCTACCGATGCGATGCTCCGCAGCTGAGCGATCGACGCTGGGTGACATCAGGCGGTTGCGTCCCTGCCCTCTACACCTCGTCTGGTTGGCGATGAGAGAGAGAGATGCCTCGCCTTTTTGGGGGCCTGGAACGATGTGCTCTTCGCGGTTCTTGGAAGAGGCAATGCAGCAACGGGTGTGCAAGGGGAATTGTGGGTTGTGACTGTGATGAGAGAGGAAACAGACGTGACGATGATGCGCGTGGGGAGAGCGGGAACGACACTGTACTTGGGACACCGGGTGAGATGGATGGATGAGATGAGATGAGACCGTCACACCAGGTAAAGGCGGATGAACACTGGCGATGGCTACGCCCTTCTGCCTTGTCTAGCACTAGGTATTGCTTTTCTTTTTTCTTCCTTTCTGCTTGAAGAAAGCTAAAGAAACTCATTTCATCTCCCCGGCTGCATGGTGCTATCAACGAAGCCCTTGTAATAGTGCTACCAGTATCAGAACAGAACTAGGTCTGGAACCTGTGTCCCTGCTCACCTCCCACATCCAGAATGCCTTGCAGGAGCAAAATGCATCCATGCCGCTGGCCTGTCCCCTCTTAGGGCATTTCCCAGCCCGAGTTACGCAATGCAATCCAGATCTACGGGCCCTGAGAGCCCCTAAATTTTTGACCAGGCAAATGTCTATCCCCGCCAGCGCCCGGGGGTCGGGTCCACCACTCCACCCCCAAAGGGGTCTCGCCCGAGAAGTCTGGAGATTCCAACTAAAGGCCCTAAGTTAGCATTGCTTTTGCCATCAGAGGCTTCGCTCGTCCGTGGCTGAGCACCTCTGGCCGCTCTTAGCGACACGGCTGAGTTGGTATCACCGCAGTCCCTTCAGAACTATGTGGTCTCCCCTCTCGGTCATATCGATGTCAAGTGAAAAAGGTCCGATCGGGCGCTCTCATCTAGGTTAAACATGAACATGTCTGCAATTCCCTGTCGCCATCACTGTGCGCAGGTCCCATGCTTTCTGGGAGGGTATCATACGTGTCAGCCACTAAGGCAGCGGCTCGTATCCACGGCGGGAGCCCTCCTCTGCACCTCGCCACTGGCCCTATCTGATGCCAACCTAGCGCACTAACGGGTTCTTGTCGCAGCATTCAAGCTTCACTGCGCCGACACATGCCCAGGCTAACGCGTAATGTCAGGCAAGAAAGAGCAGTCAAGCAGTTAGAGTTTGAATCTGGGTTTACTGGATTTATTGGCTGGAAGGCATGTTGCCGACCATGTCCAGCTGAACAGGCACCAGTCCTTAAATTCCCCCAGATTCACTGTACCATTGAAACCGCTCGGATTTCTTGGCTTTCGTCCTCTCGGTCAAAGCAAATGGCTCTGGCCACCTGCCTCCAGCCCACCTCTCCGCCGCTCGCCGTCGCGCAACGGAAACAGCACTCTCTTGCGGTTCTATTGTCTTCACAGCCTCACTGGCAAAGCTCAGTTCATGAATGAAAATGCCGTCATTCGTGTCCATTCTAGGTAAGGAGCATCCGGGAGGATCTGTCCTCTGACTCCACAGCCTTAAAGCGGCGGCTCTTCGATGTGACGCACATGGCTCTCCATGGGCCTGTGCAAAAGCACGTTGTCAGCCACGTACGGGACGGTGGCTGCAGCGAGGCGCAATGAGCGCGAGCAAAATCAACGTGATACTATTTTCGGCACCAGTCGAGAACCGGCTTTTATCCGTGCAGGTGGAAAGACGAGCGAACGAGACTGGAAGGCCGCACTCAAATACGACCGGAGACGCGAATCCCGACGATTCCGTATTCAATACCCATCGTATCGGTATCTTTGCCATCCTAGTCTAGCAGATTAACTGGTGGATAACCATCCCATGAGTTTGCTTGAGACCGTGCTTGTGTGCCATACATTATGCTAGCGAACTGTGCCATTGAACCACTGCCAGAATACTCCGTCGAAAATAGAGACCTAGACATATATATTTTATCTTTACCAACTTTGCACTCGGCCCACCTTCCATCCTGCTAGATTGCCTAAGAGTAAATGGAAATCCTGTTAATCATGGCGCGTCATAGGTGTGTTCGTTTGTCACCGACACTCGCCACGCACGGTTTAACATCCGACTCGATTTGGAGGACTTGACCAAACCCTTGCCACATCTCGGGATCACAGCCGGCTTGTCTTACAACGGCTGTGCCACAGGTTTCATTAAATAATTACCAAGTTGTCCTAGAGAGGGCCACCATGGCACATACCCAAGCAAACCATGCTCCTGACTCCAGTCCCTACGACGCCTCGTTATCTATGTTGTCATGACAGCTAACCAAATTTCTTCTCAAACTTCTTGAGCATTCCGGTGACACCACGTTCCAGCCTACCTGCATTCTCCTCAAGCCTGCCCCTCACCTCTGTCTTCGGATGATATCCATGTACATCTGGGTTAGACATCTCTGACTGCGTGGGTCTGTAAATTTGTTGATGAACGCTATAATCGGTGCCTCCAGTATTCACTTGTGACTGCTGTGCGTATGAATATTGGGAGAAGCCGCCAGATGGTGGAGGTGGAGGCGGAACCCCAGTGTTGGACACCGGTGGGGTTGGTTGCCCTGGAGGCTGGGCAACCGATTGCTGAGTTGGTGGTTGTGATGTTGGCGGGCCAGGTAACGCTGGATTGTATGGGTTGCTGAGGCCACCCTGGGTCGGCATCGTTGCGGCACGTTGGAGACCAGGATGGCCAAACTGTGGTGGAGGCATACCAGGGCTTGTCAGCCCACCTGGCGGAAACTGCGATGGTGGTGGCATTCCAGGTGTAAATGGCTGCTTCTGATAGTCATACGCAACAGCCACCGCCAGTGGGTTGAGAGGGTCCTCGTCTGGCGGAGGTGTCTTTTCTCGATGCTGGATAGCCTCGGGAGCAGCCGGAGCAGCCGGGTTGTAAGCCATAGGTACAAAAGCGGCTGGCGCTTCTTGCTGAGGGGCCGGGGGAGGACCATTCGGAGGTGGCGCAAAGCTCTGCGAGCTGTTGTGTGAGTGCGCACCCGGTGACCCATACTGCGGATCAGAAATGGCTGCATTCTCCAACTTTTGGACAACTGCGCTCATGGGTGCTGGCTGTGGGGGCGGGCCGGGTTCGTCCAGAACTTCTACTTGGGACGGCTGGATGACCATTCTCACGCCATTAACAAACTTGAGCGCATCCTGCTGTGTCCAAAAGTACATGTCCAACGAATGAAGTTTGTAGTGGTACTTGTTTTCATTTCGCGGATCGTATGTTGGCAAGTGCCATTCACTTTGGTCCACGTTGTCGGCGACGGTCAGTGAGACCATACAGCTTTGCTTGTAGGAATATCGTAGGCGGGTTTGGTCCAGGACTGTAGCCAAGCAGAGTCAGCAAACATGCACCCCGTTGGCAGGTTACTGTGGTTGCTTACAGCCGTCAAAGGCATCTTGGTCCTCAGTGCCAGGGTTGTTGGCGATTTCAATGCGACATCGCCGCTCGCTGGCATTTTCAAATAGATAGACGTAAGAGCCCTTATCAAATCTATGGTGGCGAGGCTTTACCTCTGATGGACCGTAAAAGTAGTGAATGTCTCCGAAGCTTTTGAGCAAACTGGTCAATTCCTAAGCTTCTTTCGGTTCTCCTGTCGTAAGACTTACAGGGTAGCGACGTTCTCCTCGCCCGGCCGGGTCGCCATGATGTGCGATCTGCGACTGGAGCCCACTGCGCGGGTTCTAAGAGGGGTAGATAGAAGTGGCCGCAACACACTCGTTGTCACGAGGAACAATGCGCAAAGATGCGATCAAAAGGCCACGGGGAAAGAAAGGGAGGCGGGGAAAATGCGACCCAAGGTGAGCAACTTGCGCGAGCTTGGGTTTTGTACTCTCCTCGAGAGCGCCACTGGGCAGCGGAGCGGTAACATGGCTGATCAGCGTCTGTTCCAACGGGTCGACTTTGCATGTGTAGCCCTGCAACGATCGATGATGTCGGCGCTTAAACGCCTGCTCTGGGCTTGTCTTGGGCAGCCACTGGCCAATCACCATCGCGAGACCCTTGGTGTCGTTTATTAACCGTCCCAATGCCCCCACATCAATCACCGTCACATGGAGGGGTAACAAGCGTTGGAAAATGCGACTGTGGGCTTATCGATGACACGTGACTTCGTGTTCTGCCTAGAACGCGTTCGTCAATATCGGTGCAAAGCTCACGTCTAAACGTGACTCTTTGTCATTTGAGACGCGACGGCCCTCTCATCGGCTCTCAGGCCCGAGGACATGATGGTTCTGTGTCATATTGAGCATGAAAACATTCGAAATGATGTCCAAGGACCAACCCAAAGAGTTGCTGCCAGCCAACGATGTCCCTGACGACAAGACTGAAGACGATCTCAAGACCCTCAAGTACCACCTTCTCGGTCCATCCCTCACAAAGGCTGGCCAGGATAAGGTCGATCAGAGCAAGGTAAACTTGACGTAGTATTATCTTTTCAATATCGCTCACCTTTAATCCCTAGGTTTCCGAAATCATTTACAATGCCTCTAAAGGCTCCAAGTTCTTTAACCGGGAGGAAGTTCGAGACAAGGTCTTGACCGAGAAAATTGAGCGGATCAAGATTCGCAAGGGACAACTCGAAAAACGAGACTTAACCCGTGAATTGCGCAACGCTGATCGCCTAATATCCGAGTTTGAGGTATCCAGAGATCTCACCCAGCACATCGTCCATGTCGACTGCGATGCGTTTTATGCAGCTGTGGAACTTCTCGACCGCCCAGAGCTCAAAGATCTTCCGTTCGCCGTTGGAGGTGGCGTCTTGACCACCTGTAACTATGTGGCACGCCAATATGGCTGCCGGTCAGGAATGGCTTCTTTTGTAGCCAAGAAATTATGCCCCAGCCTCGTCTTCATCAAGCTCAACTTTGATAAATACAACGCAAAGGCCCAGGAAGTAAGAGAAGTCCTTGCAGACTACGATCCACGGTTTGAGAGTGCAAGCATAGACGAGGCATATCTCAATATTACCGAATATTGCCAAGAGCACGATGTGGATCCCGCGGAAGCGGTTGAGAAAATGAGAAAAGAGGTGCATGAAAAGACAAAAATCACAGTATCAGCGGGTATTGCCGCGAATGCAAAACTCGCCAAGATCTGCTCCAATTTCAACAAACCAAATGGACAGTATGTCTTGCCCAAAGATCGAGTTTCCATTATGAATTTCATGAAAGACTTGCCAACCCGTAAGGTCACTGGGATTGGTCGAGTGCTCGAGCGAGAACTCCTGGAAATCGGGATCAAAACTTGTGGCGACATATATGAGCAAAGGCAATTCGTCAATCCACTCTTCGGTGACAAGACATCTACATTTCTGTTCCGATGTTATCTTGGCCTAGGACGCACTAGGATCCAGCCAGCTGAAGAATACGAGCGAAAAAGTGTTGGAACAGAAAGTACCTTTCGTGAAATGTCTGACCCTGCTCAGCTCAGAGAAAAGCTCCGTCAGACTGCTGAAGAGCTCGAAAAGGATTTGAAAAGGGCAGAATGCAAGGGCCGCACACTCTGTCTTAAAGTCAAATTGCATACCTTTGAGGTTTTTACCAGACAGGCTGTTGTTCCAAGGGCAATCTGCCTTGCGGATGACCTCTATAATTACGCTTTACCCATCCTTACAAAAATGGAGCAAGACGTGCCAGGATTGAAACTCCGGCTCATGGGTCTCCGAGTCACCCATCTTGTTAGCACAAAGAAACCAAACACAATGGCTTTCTTTGGATTTCGACCGCGTACCAATGATTCTGGCGAGCAATCTAGTAACGGGCTTAAACGCAAAGTTAGCGATGAGGAAGAATGGGAGCAATGGCCAGAAGACGAGTTTCAAGTCACTTCCGGAGATGATCTCTTGGATGATACTCCTCTCAGTAATCAAGATAGCGACTCCTCGCCAAAAAGACACGGTAAAGAAATTATCCCTAATCCCCGGAAAGAAGATCCAGCTCCAGAAGAAGAATTGTGGGATTGTCCTATATGCAGTCGCCCTCAATCAGCCAACGAACGGCTCTTCAATGAACATATTGACCTATGCCTATCTCGTCAGACAATTCGGGATACCGTTCAGGCTGATGGCGCGTCAACGTCACGAGATGCCCAGCCCGAGACCAAGAAGCTCCGAATACCAGACAAGAAAAGGGGACGACCACGGGCGGTTGATCCGAAGCAGAAGCAGTTGTTCTTCGGCTAAATTAAACGTTGGGTGACTGATGTCAGTTTGGATAAGGGAAATGAATAGTACGACTAATGACGCGGATGAGCATGTCTGTCTCACGCCCTTCTATTTATGCATATAAACAGCTTCGGTTAGTTGAAAATGTTTAAGTGTGAACCCAACCCTAAACGCCGTGCCTACATTCTGTTATGTGAAATTTTAAGTCTATCGAAAAGTACAGTGCAAATTTAGGCTTCGCGGCTGGCAATTAGGTCCATCGTTTTTGTTCGCCTGATTCTCATGTCTTCCTCTTCCTCCTTGTGCAACTCCTCTCCCGGCAATCGTACCGCCTTGTCCAAAGCCACCGGTAGCCCACGGTGACGACCCCTGATCATTACGATACAAAGGACGACTTTGCTTCCAGTATGCCAGGCTCCGGAAAAACTGTAGTTCGCATTTGGGTAACCGATGGAAAGTCCAACACAAGCATAGGCTGATACAACCTCAAACAAAATGTTGAATAGACTGTAGGGAAGGGGTTTGTCGAGGAAATGGTCGGTTTCGATGATCATTATAATGATGAGAGGTATAACAAGCCACCATAAATCATGAGCCAACTGGCTTCGAATCTGTTGGCTGATGAAAGAAGTACGTGAGGTACCATCACTCTTGGGTGGAGGCGCCGCACCAACACCTCCAAACGTAATCGATCTTTTTACCCCCCTTTTCAATCCCTTGCCCACTGCAGCCGTAGCTCTGCGTCGGAGATCCTTTTTGGGTCGGACATCGTGGGTTGCGGTGGCAGACGCAGTCCCGTTCTCTTGATCCGCAATAGCAGGGTCATCCTCGTAGATGCCAAGGGATCTTTCTTCGTATACATTGGAGTGTCGCATTGTGACAGAGACGGGGTATACGGAAACATACATCATGATCATGTATAGGAGTTGCACAGCAGGATACAGGGAACTAATAGAGACGACGGCGAAACCGGCAGCACGCACGGCTAGACAATGTGTTAATTTATATCGTCACAAAGAGAAATGCCTTTACTCACCAATGGCTTGGAACCAGCCAGCAAACACCTGGTCTCCGATGGGCATGGCCTCGATTGTCGGGTTTCCGATGTTCAAAACCTCAAACGCAACCCAATCGATTGTGTTAATGGCGACGAGAACAAGCAGGAGCCACCATGTTGCCTGAGACGGGAATAGTGTCGTGTAAACTCGTCGGGGATACTTAAGAATGAACTCGATCGTGTCTCGCCAAGGTCCATATTCGGAAGAAGTCGTCAAGTTCAGAACCTTGAGGATAACCCAGAGAATGAATCGCAGAAACAGGGGATATCCAGTATTACCAGCGACAACAAGTGCACCGACAACGATCAGGACAAAATAGTCACTTTGGAAAACGCTCATTCCTGGATCAATGACAGACATGCCTGTATTGTTGAAAGCAGAACCGGACAGAAAGATGCCGGCCCACCAGGGGTTAGCGCCATATTGCCTTGAGACGTCAGCTTTGTTGACAGCAATCCATGCGCCCAGTGCGATTCCACTGAGAACCTGCCATAGGAGGCCGTACAAAGGGACGACTAGGGCAAGTACTTTGAGGGCACGGTACTCGCATCCGCCTAGCGTTTCCCGCTCTTCCGAGCTCAGGTCAAAAAATTGCCCTCTTTTAGTGACGTTATCCTTGCTCAAGATATTCTTCCAGTAGGAGAAAAAGTCTTCCGACTCGTCGGATTTGACGGAAGTAGCAGTTGATGGTCGTCGAGTGCCAATGTTAGGATTTTGGTTTCCATGCTCATAGATGGATTTGATTGTCTGTCGGTCAGAACGACCAAATGAGGGAGCGAATTGAATGCGATTTGGGGATGCTTCTCTTTCCGCGACAATGGTCGGCGTCCGGCTCGTGTTTTCATCGCCAGAGAAAGACAACTCGGGCACAGGCGTCATGCGATGCTCACTGCCATTCAGCAACACACTTTCGCCAGCACTGGTGGGTTTATCTCCCTTTTCTGGGTCGGACTGAATGATTGCCGAGCCACTTGTGGCAGTTCGACCGTTTTTGCGCAATGCTCTGAATCTATCAAATGAGAGGTAGGGTCGATCTGGAGCGCCCTCCTTTTGTGCGGCATGGCGTTTGCGATTCTCGCGTTCGGCTTCAACAATGTCCTCAAAGCGCTTCTCAAAGGCGCGCTTACGGGCGAGAACAGTCCAGAATGAAACCCAGATGACACTGCCAACAATAAAAGCGAGCCATAGTAGAACCTGCTGCCACGTAGTCAATCTGCTAAGGTCAACCGTGTTGAGACCAGTGTTGCTAATGGACGAGGTAACCAGAAATAAACAGTCGACAAATTCGACATTCCCTTTAGGGTTGTTTGATCCCCAGAAGATGACGGAGAGAAGGAGGGTTGTCACAATAAAATAGGTGTAATGGATGGTGATGTAATTGATGGGCGGAACCCAGCCGCCCAAAGCGGACACCACGGACGCGAATCGAGGATGCTCCTCGAGCATGTCGTCCCAGCGACCCTTGATTGAGTAGAACATTTTGGTGAACGAGACGAAAAGGAGAACGGGGGATCCGCGTTGACAAGGAAGGCGGAAGGCAGATGTTTAATTATTTAAAAAGCGAGGACATGACTAGTGATTTGACAACCGTGAGATGGATGGCGAAGATGGCGAAGATGGCGATCGAGAGCCAGTTCAAAGATGGAGAACGTAGTGAAGGTAGAAGAATAAGCAAAGGAGACAAGATGGTCGAGATATGGGACAAAGGTTGGGGAAATCGAGAGATTGAATCGGGTCGGTCAAGCAAAAGAAGAAAAAAAGGGAGGTCCTCGCGTGGGGGACAAAGTGGGCAGGGAAGGGAAGCTTTGTTTGTGGGAGCGAAGAAGCCGTGACAGCTGGCGGCGCATGCGGGACAGGGTTGGTCGTGCGACCAGTTACAGGTTTGAGGTGAGCAGAGAGACGAATCATCGGGGGAGAAAGAAAAAAAAAAGAAAAGAAAACACCATGTATAACGTCAACGCCATGCCAGTAGCTAAACGAGCCATGCAATCAAAAGGCCTCCGGAAATTCTGGAACCCGACCTACCAAAGAAATCGTTGTCTCGGGGCTGTTCACTAGCCGCTGAGGCCTTGGAGTCCCTCTGTCTTTGATTTTGACGCCGGGATGAGATCCCTGAATACAAGCTATGACCCCCGTCACTGTGAAATATGGTCAAAAGCCAAGAGCCTAGCGGGAAAAAGTGGATGAGTATTTTCAGAATTCATCGAAACACAGTCCTTCCCTCGTAAAAAACAGACTTTGATGATTTCCCAGGGCCCATCCAAGATACGTGGGAAAGCCCTATTATGACCACGTCGGCAGCTTGAACGCCCCGTCCCGTCCCGTCACGATACGTTGGGTTTCAAGATTGTGGCCCGTGTATGGCACAGCATCCGGACGAAACGCCCGCTAACGGCCAGATAATCAGTGCAATTGTCGATGCCTGACCCCTGACACACCAGCCCATTAGCTTCCGCGGAGCCATAGCACCCTTCCAATTCCCAATTAATGAGCGGGCGGGTATCAGTGGAGGCCGCTGCGTAAACTTTAGGGTCAGTGATTGATGGCGCCGTCTCATTAGAAGTGTCGCCTTGTTCAATCCTGCACACTCCGTCCTAACCTTGTTATAATTTAGAGAAACGATCGTCCCGTCGTGACAGAACCCTATTCCAACGTGCACCCACGTGAGATTTTCCCGCTGTGGGTGGCCTGAGTGAGAGTGAGACACGCTTCATTTGCCAATACCGATCAAGGGGAGGGACAAGCAGTGCCCTGGCGCTAGATAGCACCGGGGAGGATGCCCTGCAAGTCCCCGGCCGCGTGATGGATAGCTCCCCAGAATATGTGGCAGTGAGGCCTCCACAGCAACTTAACCTCACATCTTGGCACCGCTATTCTGGTTTCAAATGTTTGCTCGGCCGTTGTCCACTCCGGCCATCTATGAAAGGATGTTCTATCGAAGCGCATGTTTCGGTTCGTCTCTGTTCATGTCCTTGTTGTTATAAATCCCCGCCCCAAATCACTGCATGAATTTCTACCAGACTGCTAAGAGAAGACAGACCCGGCTCTATTGGCGCCCAAATAGTGCTTACCATATCAATAGACTGGCATAAAACACGCAGGATACCCTCTGATAGCTCAATCACGACGAGTAGAGGTAAGCTGACTAGGTCAATTGGGTTCATTCCTTCCATATCTGCCGTTCCCTTTCAATTCACCACTTTCTGAATTTTTCGACCAAGCACAGAGCTTCAATCATGCACGCATTCCATGGACCACCCGATGACTTGGCCCAGAAGTGCACCATCATGACGTCGGGATACAACGTATGGGTGGCATTAGGGGTCATCGCAGAGTTACAGCCGAGCTACTCCGTTCTGGGGATGACCTAGTAATCTCATCTTTTGCGTTCGGAATTCGGCGAAGGCCATACCACAAGTGATATTATGTGAACTTGGCAAGATTTTGGCCTGAGCCCGTTATTGACGCAGGAACAAGCTGAAAGCGATATAACGCCTGGACAGTTTGATTCCATAAAATCATCAATCTATGGGGTAAAGTTACCAAAGGCAAGTGTTCACCAATTGATCAATCCAAAAAAAAAAAGATCTAGACTCACTTTTAATCATTTATAAAAAATACTCATACTATTATTGCTCATTCCACGATGCATTCTCTCAAGGTCGACTTCAATGCAACCAGGAAACGATAGGTGTAATCAAATTGATCGACGATGTGTACTGTCAGATTTTGATCGAAATCTCCAAATGCTATCCGCATAAACTGCCCATCGCGTAACATCAAAGACGGTGTAGATTTGATTTCGAATACCACCCGTTATCGGATAGAACTAATTTAATGCAACTTGCCCATACAATATAAATAATGTAAAATCCAACAACTCGATCATCGAGAGTCTGAAGCAAGACCACGTCACCTCTATCTGTCACAGCTTGCAGTGATCTCCAGCCTGAAGTACTAATCTAACCTAAACTGAATCAATGCATGCCATGAGAGCAATCCTAGGCCGTAAGTCATCATCATTTTCTACGCCAATGTCTTGATGCAAACATCACAGTCATATATGTACACTACAGCTCCTCGTGGGCAGCACCGTCATCGGTATCAGCAATGACAGTCTTGGCGGCCTCAGCAGCCTCAGAAACAACACTGCCGACTTTCTCCGCTACACCTTCGGCAGTCTCTTTCTTGTCCTCCTTACCCTCCTCATTCTTCTTAACGTAATCAATTTCTTTGGGGGTGGGGACGCCATCGATACCCACAAGCTCTGTCTGGAAGACTGCGAATGGAACGTCAGTTGTACGTTTCTTGTGGTGTGGGTTGGGACAATCATACTCAGAGTAGATCCACCAGGGATAGGGCCTATGCCACGATCACCATATCCCAGGGAAGGGGGGATGGTCAATGTCCTGAATTGACGTAAGTACGAGTCATCATGCAAAAACAGGGCGAGGCTGATCACTCACCTTTTCTCGCCAATGCACATATCCAAGAGACCCTGGTCCCAACTTGCGCAAACAGTCAATATCATCGGGCGGAGGTGTATTGTTTCAACTTCATTACATACCCTTTAATAACCTGTCCGGCACCGACAGTGAATGTGAGGGGGCTGTTGCGATCATAGCCTTGAAGCGGTCAGCGGGACGGCTTCTTCAATATTCTCGTCAATTCAGGAAGAAAGCAACGTACTGGCATCAAACTTATTGCCATTGGAAAGTGCGCCATGGTAGTGCATGGAGACCTTATCGCCCTTCTGAGTCTTTCGTTCGCAGTTGACGGCCTGCGTCACCTCGATCTTGAGCTCATCGGCGGCAATGACACTGGTGGCGGCCGAGGCGAGGACGGAGAAGAGCAAAGCAGCCTTCATTGTGGCGGTTGGGTGGGCGGAGCGGATGCGATTGGGGTCCGGGGCGGAAGCAAATGGAGTTGGGTGTGACCGGTGACGTCGGGTTGAATTGCTTGATGGTTGAAAGGATACAAATTCAGGGTTGGTGGGATGTACGATTGCGCAGTCGCAGGCGACGTGTCTTTCCAAAAACGTAGGTGCTCCCTGGTGGCTCTCACTGGCGTCATGAGGGATCGCTGCAGGCTATTATTGGCCAATGGGGACGTGCTACCCTTGAAGACAGGCCTGAAGGTGTAAGCTGTGCTGTTATCTTATCGGAGTGGTTAGTCATCTATAAGTGGAACCCGCCGAAGCAGGGCGGTTAGGTGAGTGAACCGGGCACTGCGGGATGCCGCTCATGCCCGGACACCAAGTCACGTTGGCCACTCTCAACAAAGCGACAGCACACACCTGCTGCCCGGCTTGGACCGTGAAACACAGGGCGAGAACAATCCGTAGGGCGACAGCGTGCCCCTTTTTGCTTTTGACTTGGTCCGTGACCGATCCCAACCCGCGCTTACTGCTTGTCTTGTACGTTGTTCGATAGGCGCAGGTTCTAATTATATGCCCAGTCGCATATCCGGATTGCACTCTCCGGGCGTATCCGGCATCTAAATCCCAGCAAGGCCTCATCATAACAATGCTACATTATATTTGAAGCAAAATCAATTGACCTGGAATTCGATTAGTCAACAGCCATTACTAATCGCTCCCTCCCGCCATCTCGGCGTGGTAATGCAAGCCTTCGCCCGCCCTAGATTCTAAAGTGCAAGCGTAAACTGCTACGAGAAGAGGTGTGTGTATGGATGCAACACCACGTCCCTAGGGCCCCATGACGATTGGCAATAGCCGAGTGTGATTGCGGAAGGTGGACGGTGGGCAACCCAACCAACATCGTTTCCAGGAGCTAACAGGTTCCTGCAGGACGGCATGCAGGGCCCGCCCAGAAGAGGCAGGCCTGATCGCCATGGGACACCAAGGCATGAGCTCGTGCAGCTAAACAAAGACTCCACAACCTGTAATAGATGGGGACAAAACTTGTCGGACCCTTTGTTTCACGAGAAAATTTCATGTCCAGCAATAAGATTCGAGGTCATGGCTAGAAGCCCCTTTTCTGCGCTGGAAAGCAAGTTTGTATTCAAGGTAGGTTTTTGGGCTCTCGCCCATTTGCAGCAAATTGCTTGGGCACCGACGGGATGAGTCAAGGGTTTGCAACTGGGGCAATGCCAGTCCAGACCTCTCTCTGTATGGAGATGGGGTGTGCAGCCACGACGAAAAAGTAAAAAGGGGAAATTGACATGTTACAGACCCAGGATGGTGAAAAATCGTGATTTCCCGGAGGGTTCTGGCTTTCACAAGCTGATTCATGTCGCAAAAAGCTGCCGTCGTCCCAAGCCAACGGTACAGATCCACAATGGCTGAGATGCAGAACTGGCGCGCTGATGCCTTGTCGACGTGCCTGGGATGCCTGCAACGCTCGGTGGTCGCTGACCATCATCCCTGGATCACTTGCACACGTGCTGCAAGTGACGGACTGACGAGGTTGGGTTAGGATTCTTTTCGGTTCTTACTGAGACATTTGATTCGATTTCCCCTTGGATCAGCAGGCAACAATCGGGTCTTTTTTTCCACGCTGAGTGATGATTGCTTGGCGAGGCGTGGGCAATCTTCCCGGCGGCAATCATGAGGGCATGGCTGGCTCAGGCCGTGGGCTGGGGCACATCCCACCCACGCAAGCCTGGGACCAAGACTCACACACGCACACACTCACACGCGCATTCACGTTCGGCAAGGGTGTAGCAACAAGGGTGGCTTTGTTTCTTGATTTTCCCCTGCCTGAGACGCACAGGGCGAGCCCTTTGCTGCAAAGCAGGTCGCCTATCTGTCCGCCTCGCTTGCTACGCCTTGCACATTTTGCCACCCGCAACCCGTTTGGGGACATGTCATGCCGCCAAACTCGTACACTTTGCGCCTGCAAAAAGGGATCTTGAATACCAGGCGAAACAAAAAGCTTTGATCCCTGCTTCACTAGCTTTTGACAGCTTCCTACACCCCCCTTTGGTGCCCAATGGACTGGAGCACCCCGTCCTCCCGTGGCCCCGTTCCCATGGTGGCGGGGTTGTGTACGGCCCCTCCCAACGCGGTCCATGCTTGCAAGCTAGGCCACACCCGCTGTGGGCAACGCTTCCTCATGCTTCGACCCCAACGTGAAAGCTGGGCGAGCCAAGATATGATTGCCTTGCTTGCCTGGCCACCCTTGCTTGCTCCAGGCAGAGCTCGGGGGGTGACTGAGATGGAATGAAGCGTGTGGTACGTACTGAAAAAGGGAGCCCATTATGGCTGTGTGGAATATGATAAATATCCCCATCTCGGACAGTCAAGTTTCCCATCCTCAGTCACTCAATCTTCGAACAGCCTGGATTATACAGTCAAACAACTGTCATCGACTTTCTCGCTCTCGACCACAAAGTTTTGCTGTTCCAGCTCCTTTGTCTTGACACAACGAGCATTGCCTCCATCTATAACCAAATCTCACCACCGCAAACATGAGCCGCTACGCCGTCCAGATTCACCAAGACACCAAGGAGCCCAGCATCAACAGCGACTTCAGCCGCTCTACTGGCTCTTATGCATCCTCATCTGGTTCTTCCACTCCTCGTTCTTTCTCTCCTGGTGATTACCGTGAGCACGATGCCAGTGAGTTTTGCATTCCCCAACCCTCCACCACCTTCCCTGTTAACACACTCAGATGGTTTTGTCTCACGAGTAATTCGATCTGGAGACAACATTGTCGTCAACCATGGCAAGGTTGGCTATGATGACCAAGCTCCTCGCGTCTCGACCTACTTGGCTACTTCGCGCCGTTCATCCTGATTATCGTCCCAAATACAACAACAATCAACTTTTTTTTCTTCTTTTGTTTTTGTAATAAGATTTGGGATACGGTACACTTGGCGTTTTCGCGGGGACTGGGATTGGCAAGTCGCACACGATGAGCGCATGCATGTAACACTAAGGAAAGGACAATGGGATAAATCGGGACGTCGGATTTTTTGAAGGGGAGGGCTGAAATTTTTTTCATGGGCGATTGCGCCAGTTTTTTTTTTTTTTTTTCCACCTTGACACAATCTCTCACTTTGTGTATTCTAATTACACTTTCTCGGGAGAAGGGGTTTAGACGGGCCACGGTCCACACGGATACAGTACGTACACAGACAGGTACAGACAGAGCCAGGATATCTGCAGAATCTGGGACACCCTGCCTCGCCAATCTTCAGAGGGCGAGCATGGGATTTGGAAAGGGTGCGGGTTTTCACCCAATAGATGCAGGACACAGTTGAAACTTACAATTTTCTACCTAGAAAAATTTTCCTTCTTGCCTACTTTCTTTCTTTTTGTCACTTTGCACGAGCGCCATATTTTCTTTGCTCGGCCATAGCCCCCCAACGGTACCTGATTGGCAACATGGCCATGGTGTGTAAGATTGCTGGCCCGGCTCCCTCCCGGCCAGCACATGTCAAAGAGCAAAGAAGAAGGGGTGTGCAGGGATGGATGGTGCTATTTCCAGCTGTGCTAACTAAATTAAGAAGCCCGTTTAAGGAAGCTTACAGTAATAGTGGTTTAGTACACTTCGTATTTGACTCGTTACATTTCTGGACGCACACCAAGCAGGCACCCGCTGTTGCATTCTAGATCTTTCCCTCCTGTCGGTATTTTTCAGCCCTATCAAGGATCTCGTTACAGTCGGTCCAAATCCTCTCCCTGTTCCGTAGGCCTTTGAGTTTGCCCTCCTTGATCTGAGCTGTGATTTCTTTGCCCAACATGAACCAGTTTGTATTGCTGGCATCAAGGAGGATAACGGGTACGGAAGGTTTGTGCGACCTCCTCTCGTGTATTTTGGCTATATCATGCTCGATAAGCTTGCAGTCCCCGGCGTTGCCGTCCTTCTCGGCTTTCTCGAGTTGTGCGCAGAGGCCCCTGATTTGCTGTTGGCGGGAATCTTCCGCCTCCCGAAGCTCCTTGGCCGTGGTTGTGGTCCAGAATGAGTAATCCAAGGACGACCAAGCTTCCCACACCCATGGCCGTTGACGAATCATCAGGGCACGGACGACAGGCTGGGGCAGGTTCCAAAACGAGCGCGACGCGACTCGGAGGGCGGCAACATCGGCCATTTCGAGTTCCACTGCAATCATTGTCAAAAGCTCCTGGGGTAGCTGTGCAAAGATGTCACCCGGCCCAGCCGGCCGGCCTCCCGCATCTGTAGCCAGGGTTGGCCCAGCCGCGTTGCCAGCCTGCTGAACTTTGTCAAACAACTGCGCCAGGCCAGGGATGTAGCAACTATTCGCAACCAGCCATTCATCCCCGGAGGTATGCTGCCACCATTGCTCGCATCCCGCAGCGACGGCAGGGTGACGAGGGAACGCCAAAAAGTCGCCCTCGTCGCCCTCAACCATCCACCATCCCTCGAGTGCCTCGTAGTCGACTTTCCCATACCTGTGCAAGCAGACCCGCCTGAACACTTCGAGGCACGTTGGGTGAAATGGAAGCGCGTAGCCCGTGTCCTCATCCCATCTGTGATTCTCAGCATATGGATTAGAGCAGTCATGGCGATTAGGAAACATGGTTGGGCTGTCCATATCCCTGCTCGGCATGTCGTCACAGAGACCAGTCAAAAATAGCTTTCCTTCCTTTTCAAAGTCCTCGTCATCGTCTGCCGATTCCCATTCGTCGTCGTCATCGTTTTCTACATCACGTTTGGGGACAAGGCACTGTGATGTGTTGCAGCCCCTCATTTCCTCAGCTGAGATGTTGTGACCGTTGTACCCGCCGCCACACCAGCTCTCGTAAATGCATCCGGGTCCAGCAATGTGCTCAAGGGCATGGGTAACACCGATTCCCTTGAATCGCCTGTCGATACCACCTTCTGGAAAGGGATCTGGGCATTCTGGATAAAACACTTCGGTTGATCCAGCTGGCGTGAATGCGCCGGGTGGATCACTGCCGTCTGCCGGGTCTGCGTAGCCCTCTCGAAGGTACGAGGCGGGTTCTTTCAGTTCACGAAGAGTGACCATACACCCCGGCGGGCAGTTCTTCTCGTTGAAAGGCTTGGTTGTCAAATAACGCCCTTCTGATGATGATCCGCCCTCATCCCAGGCCATCTCCCGAGGCTCATTTGCCGTGCGGACACGTCCAATGTTGAAGCTGACGCCGCATATTTGGCATAGAATCTCTGAATAACCCATGGTAGGCCTTGAAAATTATTTAATTGGTAATGGGAAACCATAAATGGCTGCGATTCAAGAGCGGCCCCTTATAATCGCTGCGTGAACAGGCAAAAGCGACCCACTTGGATCTAATGCGGCTTTCAGGAGTTTTCTTATATCAGCACCACCAATCACTAACGCGGGCAACCGCCCCCAATGATTTGCCTAATTCGCATACCGCTAGGCTACTTCGCCAAATTGATTCCAACGCCTTCTCTATTTCTGAACATTTGTAGTGAAGGACGGGACTCTCTGCTATGATTAATGCTAACTCTCCATGTGGATTTTGACGTCTAGTTGATGGAGTAGCTCAACGATGACATGGAGAGATCGGAGGATCGGCAATATTACATGAATTGATTCCCCAGGCCGATGCATCGTGTAGAGATGCAATTGGGGCCTAACCTGCGTTCGTAACTTTGCACACGGCACATGATGAATTGCATAACACAAAATCGGCCGTTTTGGCAACACTAGAAGTAAACACGGAAAATAATCATTTTTTTTAATCATCACTGTTAAACAAATGACATTTTTTAAATAATAATTATGGCGTTAAAAAAAACTTCTTTCTCTGCCCTTCATTACCGAGCTACCCTCAATACTATTCTCATTGAAATACACTTTTATCACTCGTTTGTCAACTAAGCGAGATGGAGCATGTATACCGTGACGGTTTAAAACGACACTTTATTGTCATGCCATGAAGCTTCATATTTTTCTAAATGGGTTTAAAACTTTCTTAGGGCCAATGAAATAGGGAGGGCTACTCATGCGGGAAGTCTGGTCTGCAGGCGATTTCTGTGGTTGACTGTACATGCAGCCCTATGCAGGGGTATTGGCTTAACGATGCACCTCGAAGAGCTGCCCGGTTGGAATACGCCGGGCTGTCGCCGAGAGGCGGTAAAATACCTCTCGGCCCTGTCGGTCACAAGAATCATTTTACTGTCATACAGCCGTTGCTGGTATCTGTTGACGTGCCACTATAGCTACAGATATTGCTATTTGTTCTTGGTGATCTGGTTGTGATCATATAAATAAATCCAGGAAAATCCGGTACAATCCCAAGCGCCCTATCCTTCATGTGTTCGAAGCTCGTTTCCTATTCATGTCGTTGTAGTGTCCAATCCAAAATGCACAACCCCCTAGCCCATCCAGCTCGGACTTGGTCGGGTCGCCGATCACATTTGACGAATTACATCATCGCGCGCACGATCCCCTCACCAAATATCGTCAGGCCCAATTGGCTTGGTTTACTCGCCGGTGCGCGGGTCATCATGGAGGATGTTATCCTTGATGAGCGCCTCGGGTGCAGGGCGGTGTGAAATCTTGTCGTTGAGCTTGTCTTCGAGCATGTGTTTCTGGAGCTATGGCAGGGAGGGCGGCAGCGGTCAGCGGGGTAAGTTGAAACAACACGCGGGGTTTTACTCACTTCCTTCTGGTGCGCCTGGAGTCCTGGCGCGGCCGTGGAGGCAGGGAGAATGTTTTCTGTTTGGGGGCCAAAGAGTCAGCCAATGTGTCAGACAAGGCGTTCTGGGCAAAAGGCGGACGTACTCTCGACGAGCTCGGAGCGCTCTGGCCGATGCTGAAGGTGGTTCTCCAGGGAATTCTTGCGGGCATGGTTGGGGACGCTTGGGGAAATGGGAGTCTCATCGACCTGAGCGACCTCGTGCTCGGCGTTGTCGGCCATGATGTTGGGTTGAAGGATGGTAAGTGGTGATGTGATTGTGGCTGGTGCCGGTGCTGGTTTCTAAGTGCGACGGTTTGGAGTAGTATGTTGCTTGATGGGGAAGAGGAGAAAAACAATGGGTATTGGACTACGACAATGGGCGGCGGTAGTGTTACATATATGTCTCTCGATCAAGCTAAGGCCCACGTAATAGGCCGTTGATGCGGCAGCAGGCGACCAGCCCAAATGTTATGTTTGTTGTCTTGTCACCTGAGCTCCAAAAGCATCCCATTCGACGAGCAGCAGAGCATGCCACCACATCACATCGCTACCCCGCAACGGGATACCATCCAATGACGGAGCCGCCACTCAGGCAGGGATAGCACCACCTGTGACGGCGCCAGACATCATTTGTTTGACGGCCTGAGGCATGCGGATCGCTCATGGATGAGGGGTTAACTACGGGGGTTGACTAAGATTGCCTATTCCGTAACTCTTCAGTAGCGGCATGGAAGCTTGTTTGGCGGAGACGGGAATGCAGGCCAAGGCACTTTTCATCATTAGGATATGGCGGTGGGTGATGGGGATCCTTCACTGGTGGGCCCTGGAAGGATGGAACCTAAAATGACGAGACAAAAGTCCGACAATGCCTTACGATGGGCTATACACTAATTCAATAAAATAAATCAGATAATCCAGTATAGATAAGCTGCTAGGTGATAGGTTTCGGGTTTTGTTATGCTGGCATTATAAAATATTATTTGTTGCTTTAGGCCTTACATTGAAAAAATCGGAGAGGTAGTCGCACTGGTGTCAGACTTTTGGCACCTCATTTTAGTTCCTGGTGACATATTCATTGACGAACAAAGTCGCATCTCGGCACAAGGCCAGCTTCTAATTGAATAGTGCTTTGGATACTCGGACATTGGTATCGGCTGTCTTGTTGCGTGCTTAGATACAGGTGGACGGGAGTTGTGCACGTGAATAAAAGGAAAAGGTCACCAATAGAGCAGAAGTTTTTCTGTGAAACAGCTCCTTGACTTGACGCCACTTGCTCACTTGTGTCTCACATGTCTTCTCGCAAGCATCGCCAGTTAATTGAAGAAGTTGAATATGAGAGTCATTAGGGGATGAAACTAATGGTTTGTTCAGCATCCAATCAATCGTTCTCTTGATAAGGAGAGAAAAATTCTCACACGCTTTCCGTTTTAGGGAGAAGATACGGCCAGATTTGGACGTAATCTGGACAATGCAAAAGTCAAGGCCACACCTGTAACGAAAATGTACACGGTCGAACAGGCAAGTTGTTCCGTATTGAGGTAACGCCGACACGACGCCGGTCCATGGAGAAGCTAAAAGTGTTGAGTCATTAGTATGGTTGCACCGAATTGAAAAGGGAAAAAAAAAAAAAAAACAGATCCAAAGACGCGTTTAGCTCTGACGACGGACTCGCTTAACTAGCCTCGAATGTGAGCCTTGGGCGCGCTCAGACGGGACTAGATACGGTTCAGATGAAGCTGCAAAACGTCCAATCACAAAATTCAGGTTTCCAGACAGAGCTGGTGTGCAAGAAGAACGGAAGTGGAGCGTTTATTATTAGGCACTGTCTGGAGCAACTGGCCAAGCCGCACGCATAATGACGACACATGTAGATGGGCGCCTCTGGCGATGGCTGCGCCCAGTCGAGATGGAGAACCAAAATGAGGCTGGCAGGAGAACGACGACGTTCAAAACAAGGCATATCTATAAAACGAGAAACCAGGCTGTTGCAATGGGGATTTGGAGCATCTGCATGGACGTATCTAGCATTACAGCGCATCAACGAGCATCTGTCCATGCCCATCCCCCGCCACTTGGATACGTAGGCAGGGGGCTGTGCATGGCGGAAAATTGTCGGCGTTTCGTCACCTACTGTCAGGCACCACATCATGCACCTATTGAACACCAATCTCGACTCCAGCCACACCCAAAGCTGCCAGACATCTTTGGGCTACGTAAAACATCGCATCTTGCACTTCCTCTCTTTGAAGCGCCCCAGGTCTCATTCTGACGGGTTCCGAATCCTCATGCCCGCCTAATCCCACCATCCGCAGCGATCCACCTACCTCCCCTTCCTCTCCTCTCCTCCCTCCCCAATCTCGCCCACCATGGTAAGCCGGCACGCCCCTCTGCGCCGGATCGCTTCGTCCACTGACCAGCAATCTTCAGGGTATCTCACGACGTCCCAAAAACAAGGGCGCTGGGGGCGGCGCTTCCTCCGGCACTAGCAGCGCGAAGCCTAAAAAGGCCACCTTTGAGACTTCCAAGAAAAAGCAGATTGGCGTTTCCGATCTGACTCTCCTGAGCAAGGTTTCTAACGAGGCTATCAACGACAACCTCAAAAAGCGCTTCGAAGGCGCCGAAATCTATACATACATTGGCCATGTGTTGGTCTCCGTTAACCCCTTCCGGGATCTCGGTATCTACACCGACCAAGTTCTCGACAGTTACAAGGGCAAGAACCGACTCGAGATGCCTCCCCACGTCTTTGCCATTGCCGAGTCAGCATACTACAACATGAAGGCATATAGTGAGAACCAGTGTGTGATTATTTCAGGAGAGTCTGGTGCAGGCAAAACAGAAGCAGCCAAGCGCATCATGCAATACATTGCCAGCGTGTCAGGTGGCGATGATGGCGACATCAAGCAAATCAAGGACATGGTGCTGGCAACTAACCCCTTGCTTGAATCCTTCGGAAATGCCAAGACGTTGCGAAACAACAACTCTTCGCGATTCGGAAAATACCTTCAGATTTACTTTAACCAGGCCGGTGAACCCGTTGGTGCCGACATTACCAACTATCTGCTCGAAAAGTCCCGAGTCGTTGGCCAAATCCAAAACGAGCGAAACTTCCACATTTTCTACCAGTTTACCAAGGCTGCCTCCTCGAAATACCGGGAGACCTTTGGTATTCAAAAACCAGAGACATATGTCTATACAAGCCGATCGAAATGCTTCGACGTCGACGGTATCGACGATGTAGCCGAGTTCCAGGATACGCTCAACGCCATGAATATTATTGGACTGAGCCAACCTGAGCAGGATGATATCTTCCGGATGCTCGCTGCTATTCTTTGGATCGGAAACATTCAGTTTCGGGAAGACCAAGAGGGTTACGCCGAGGTCACCGATCGGTCAGTGGTAGATTTCGTCGCATATCTGATGGAAGTCACTCCCGAACAGGTTATCCATGCGATCACAATCCGAATTCTTACACCGCGCAACGGCGAAGTAATCGAGTCGCCGGCCAACCCTGCTCAGGCGTCCGCCACCCGGGACGCGCTCGCCAAAGCCATTTACAGCAACCTCTTCGACTGGATCGTGGAGCGCATTAACAAGTCTCTCAAGTCGAGACAAGCTACCGTTAACACAATTGGTATTTTGGATATTTATGGTTTTGAGATTTTCGAAAAGAACAGTTTCGAGCAGCTGTGCATTAACTACGTCAACGAGAAACTTCAGCAAATCTTTATTCAGCTTACTTTGAAGGCTGAGCAGGAAGAGTATGCACGGGAGCAAATCCAGTGGACTCCCATCAAGTACTTCGATAACAAGGTTGTGTGCGAGTTGATTGAGCAAATCCGGCCTCCTGGTGTCTTTTCCGCCATGAAGGATGCCACTAAGACGGCCCACGCTGACCCGGCTGCTTGTGATCGTACATTTATGCAGAGTGTCAACGGCATGTCTCATGCACACCTTATTCCTCGGCAGGGTAACTTCATCATTAAGCACTACGCTGGTGATGTCAGCTACCAAGTTGATGGAATTACGGATAAGAACAAGGATCAGCTACTAAAGGGTCTTCTCAACCTGTTCCAGCACAGTGGCAATCAGTTTGTTCACACCCTCTTCCCTCACCAGGTCGACCAGGACAACCGAAAACAACCCCCATCCGCTGGTGACCGAATTCGAACTTCGGCCAATGCCCTTGTTGACACCCTCATGAAGTGCCAACCCTCTTACATCCGTACCATCAAGCCCAATGAGAACAAATCACCCACTGAGTACAATGGGCCCAACGTACTTCATCAAATCAAGTATCTTGGTCTACAAGAAAACGTGCGCATCCGTCGCGCTGGTTTTGCTTATCGTCAGGCCTTTGACAAGTTTGTCGATCGATTCTTCCTCTTGTCACCTGCAACCTCTTATGCTGGTGAATATACCTGGCAGGGATCAACCGAGGAGGCTGTTCGACAGATTCTCAAGGATACTAGCATTCCCAAAGAGGAGTGGCAGATGGGTGTCACGAAGGCTTTCATTAAAGCCCCCGAAACACTGTTTGCCCTTGAGCACATGAGAGACAGGTACTGGCATAACATGGCTACCCGAATCCAGAGAATGTGGAGAGCGTACCTCGCCTACCGAGCTGAATCAGCAACCCGAATTCAGCGATTCTGGAGGAAGAAGCGAACCGGTGCTGAATACTTGCAACTCCGCGACCAAGGGCACCGGGTGCTCCAGGGTCGAAAGGAGAGGCGTCGCATGAGTTTGCTTGGTTCCCGAAGGTTCCTTGGTGACTATTTGGGTATCAACGCCAGCAAAGGTCCCGGCTCCCAACTTCGAAATGCTGCCAACATCAGTTCAAATGAAAAGGCTGTATTCTCTTGCCGAGGAGAGGTCTTGGAGGCCAAGTTCGGTCGATCAAGTAAGCCCAGCCCTCGAGTCATTATTGTCACCAACAGCAAGTTCTATGTTCTTGCTCAAATCGTGGCCAATGGACAGAACCAAATCAGCGCTGAGAAGGCTATTCCACTGGGTGCGATCAAATTCATCGGCACATCAACTGCTCGTGATGATTGGTTCTCTTTGGGCGTCGGTTCACCTCAGGAACCCGATCCCCTCATGAACTGCGTGTTGAAGACTGAGATGTTTACCCAAATGCAACGGGTGATGCCTGGTGGCTTCAACCTCAAGATTGGTGACGTGATCGAATATGCCAAGAAACCCAACAAGATGCAAGCAGTCAAGGTGCTGAAGGATTCACAGCAGCCCGTCGACTTTTACAAGAGTGGTGCTGTTCACACCCGAGCTGGTGAACCTCCCAACTCGGTGTCAAAGCCCACACCCAAGGGCAAGCCTGTTCCTCCTAGACCCATCACCCGTGGCAAGCTCATCAAGCCTGGTGGTCCGGGAGGCCGGCCTTCTAGACTTACAGGCAACCGAACTCCCCAGGCCCGCCCAGGCGCCGGTGCCAGGACAGTGCCACAGCCTCCGGCAGCCGTCGCTGCAATTGCTGCAAACCCAACGCCGGCTCCGGCTCCAACTCCAGTCGCAAACCCCCGAGCTTCCATAGCCAGCGCAATTGCCCCCGCAGCGCAGAAGACGATTGCCAGTCACACAAGGAACCAAGGTAGCACAGGATCTGTTGGCACTCGGGTACCGCCTCCTCCTCCTCCTCCTGCCGCCCCTGCCAGGCCTGCCAAGGTAATGGCCAAGGTGCTGTACGACTTTGCTGGCCAAAGGGAGAACGAATTGTCTATTGTCGCTGGCGAGCTGGTCGAAATTGTCCAGAAGGAAAACAATGGTAAGCATTATGCCAGATATCATTTGAACCGAGTGAATATTGGCTAACTCTTGTACAGGCTGGTGGTTAGCAAAGAAGGGCAACGGACAAGCGTGGGTGCCAGCCGCGTACGTCGAGGAGCAAGCTCCACCCCGCGCACCCCCAGCTCCACCAAAGGCCAAGCCAGCTCCCCCACAACCTCCGGCCAAGCGTCCGGCAGGATACCGCAAGCCCGCGGATCTGCAGCAGCGCGACTCGGGCATGAGCCTAAACGGTGCCAACGGCTCCGACGGCAGTCGCAGCAACACCCCAACCCCCAGCCTTGCCGGCAGCTTAGCAGATGCCTTACTCGCCCGAAAGAACGCCATGCAAAAGGAGAAGGAGGACGACGACGATTGGTAGTTAAAACGAAGTCACGCTTCACGATCTTGGGGGTCAGATTATGATCCATTTTGTCGATTTTTATTTTTATTTTCAAACACGCAAACACGTCAGTGAAGTGAGACTTTCCATTGTATACAAGATCAGACCTGGGCAACCGAAGATGAAAATGCCCCAGTGGGAAGCGTTACGACTGTGTTTCATTGGTGCTTGGCAAGCGTATGGGCAGGATGTCTGGATGCTTGGAGTAAAACAGGCACTTATATACATGATTGCCAGCCTTTCTCATATGTGTAGAAGGCTGTATATTGTTCCAAATTAGAGTCTATTTTGTTCTACTCGTCATCTCCGTCTTTTTTCAAAACCTTTCGCCTTCGTATCAACTCGGCTAGGGGTACGTCCTCATCATCATCCTCAGAATCAGAATCTTCATCAACGCCAAAATCTCGTAGCCTATCCCCTTCCGAGTTGGTCCAACCTGGCCTCCCATCAAATCCCTGATCAAATGAATTTTCGTCCTCATCGTCGTACATGTCATAATCATCCAATTCCTCCAATTCTACGAGCAAAGCCCTCTTTCGTCGCTCATCTGCAACCTGGCGTTTTCTAAACTCGGCCTTTTGCTCTTCGGGGTTCAGGCTAGCCAGCCTCAACTCTTCAGCGTAGTCTCTCCTGGCGGCTGGCCATGATCTATTGCTCCGACGAATCTTTTCCGGGTCTAGAGGGGGCCATAGGCCTTCAATACGGTTAAAGCCGTTCTCTTCCCATTCCCAACCAGACCCGCGGCCATCCTTGGAGATTGTGGGGTTGCCTGCAAAGGGCCAGAGCCAAAGCAAAACGTTGGAAGTGCCCATTGCCTGGGACATATTCTTGAAGAAGCCGACGTCATACGGAAATTCGAGCTTCTCGAAAGTGAATTGTTCGCCATTAGGGCCAACGAAGTCCCACCAATCCTTGTCTGGTCGTGAGGCCAGGTTTTCGTGTCGCTCCTCCTCCCACATTTCAATCATGGTCTGGTTAACCACCCAGCTCTTGATAGTCGTAACGACCATAATAAACAGGGCGAGAGATGTGAAGAAGCAGACGAGCGAGAGGATTGACAGGGAAATCAGGCCGGGAAGGCTGGGTCCGAGGTAGGCAGGCATCCGGCGATTCTCCCAAAGGATGGCGAAGCGCTCCCACAGCATGTAACCCAGATACCATAGGGAGAGGTTTGTGTATATAAGGAATCGTAAAAAATGGGGAAAGGTCGTCATCGAAACACAGTTGCGCGTCCAGGGGCAATGGTGGTCCATCCTGGGGATGCAACGGCCGCAATGTCGACAGTGGTGGGCGCGCAGCGGCTTCGGAGCATTGCACTTGTTGCACCAGCGATTGCTGTCGGCGTCGAGGACACGCTCGGCGAAAACATAGCTACCAGGGTCGACGGTAATGGCGCGGTAGTATGTGATCCAGAGGAGAACCAGCAACGAGTTGAAAATGATGGTCTGCTCCTGTGTGGGCGGGCCAGGGTCGACGGTGGAAAATCGGAAGACGAGCTGAGAAAAGTAGCCAAGGAAGGTGATGAGTACGCAGACAGAGGGCACGGCGAGGCCCCGTATAAAGGGCACGTCATTGAAGCCGGCCATGGCGAAGGGACGAGGCTGTCGGGTTGATGCAGGGAAGACGTGTTGGTGACTTATTACATCACGGGCTGTTGGAGTGGGAAGTTTGGCACGACAGAACTGTTCTGGAGACAAGTCGATCAATCCCCGGCAGAGGAGTGGGTAGGCACCGCGACTTAAGTGGACAAGCTGTCGAGCCCAGGGGTTCAAGGTGCCCAAAATAGCACAGCTCCCTTCTGGACACCCACTAGGAAACAATACGAGTGGAGGGCATCCCCCTGACATCATGGTGAGTCCTCATCCAAATTAGGGGCTTACGTAACCCCGCCAAGGCTTTCTGCCACATCAGAGAGGCAGCCCCTGACCTCAAGTTGGGAAGAGCGGGCTTGATTTTGACATGAATACGTTCCCACTGCTCCCGCTAAGTTGACATTAACCCAGATTTTTGGGGATTCCTCACCTGGCGTGTTTTTGATTGGTTTCTTGGGGAAATACGAGCCTCGACGACATGTCGATGTTTGCCGCCTCGTGTTGAACCGCTTGGCGTCACGACAACTTACCTGAGTGCCCACTCACTCACTCGCTCTCTCACCCACCCATCTTTCATTGTCTTCTATCGCCATGGCGCCAAATTTGGTAGTCCAGCTATCTTCCGTGTGGTACTGTCAACCGAATTACTGTTTTAAATTGTGCATAACTAATTTTTTTTTTTTTTAACAATGCAGCGCTGCCGCTTCATTCTTTTACATCTCTCAATCTTTGGAACGCCATTCCCTAACAGGTTCGTGTCACATGCTTGATGCCAACTTATTGAGACCATGCTGACGAGGCTTCCAGAGAGTCCTCGACTATCATCATTCCTAGTATTTCTTCTATCAGGTGGCATATGCTACGGCCTTAGCTATTTTACCAAATGGCTTCCTGGGGCTGACGGGCGGTTCAATGCTCCTCGACGACGTTCTTATCATGCCCCTCTGCTAGATGGCGCCGCCAAGGAGACATCCAATGGGCCGAACCCATATATGCCCAAACGACCACGTCGCCTTTCTCTACCACTATTAGTTCTGTGTATTGTTTTCCGCCTTGAGATTTTCCATCGCGTGAATTACCAGCAGCAATGCTCAACTCCTGGTGTCGAGGTATGTTCAGCTCCTCGATATTCATCTATCTCAAGTCGAGCTAATTCCACCCTTAGTCATTTCTGTGTATGATTCTTTTCATATATGAAATATTTGCCACACGCCGTAAATGGGGTGTTCCTCCTGCTGAGGACCCGGATGATCCGTGGCGCAGTTGCTTTGACGATATTTACGAATGGTTCACCGGCCCCAGAGTGGCTCTGACCATTGCATTCATTAGCGCTCTCATGTTCTCTACCGCAACGTACCAGGTCATCAGTCAAGTGATGCCTTCTACCTACGTATGCTTTGCTCCGCTTGAGAGTCGGCGGACGACATTGCTTTTGCAATGCCTAGGACTCATTTTCGATGCTGTCATTGTCGTTCTCCTATGGCGGACGTTATCATGGTCCCGGGGAGCAAAGCTTCGTTTACGTACGTTGGCGTCGATTCTCGCTCTGTCATCGCTTTGTATGGGCATGATTTGGTTCGGTCACAGGCTATTCACCGGCTCTGGAGTGCTACATGCCGGTTTCGGTTTCCTCTATGGTTTTGATATCATCGTAGACAGCTTCGCATTTGCAGTCCTGATGATGTCGGCAACTCTTTGGGTTTGCGAAACATCGCCACTTACGCCATCTAGTATTATTACTTGGCTTGTCGGGATAGTCGGGGTTGGTGAGAACATTTACCGATATGGAGATTATCTACATTCCTCGCGCGCTGCAACTGTGTTTCCTCTGTACTTTATCAGCACAGGGTTTGTCATTTTTGCATACTGCCACGAGCTGCGCTCGATCCTCTGCATTCGACGTTTTTTCCTTATCGCCATACTCTTCGGGGTTGTAGTAGGAACAACCGTCTATGTGTCAATCGAGGCACCACAGTCGTTCGCAAACCGCCACCCTCTTGACGATTCCATCTACAAGGCTAGTATCAAGCATGACAAATGGCTGCGTTCAGCGAGCATCAGCGGTAGTCTCCCAGTAGCGGTCAAAATCTACCAAGAACGCCACAACGCAAAAAACCCACCACCTAACTTTGATCAATGGTATGAGTTGGCGAAAGATACTGTTGTCATCGACCAGTTTGATCAAATTGAAAATGATCTACGCCCCTTTGCTGCCATGTCGCCAAAAGCCCTGCGGAAGAGAATTACCCGTGTCACAGAGTTACCAGGTGTCCACACCATCAAGATCAAGGACGGGAAGGCATCCGGCTCTTTGGCCGCGGGAACAGAAAAGTCTGAGGAATTTGAACTCCTTGTAATTATGATTAACAAGTTTTCCCAGAGTTTGCCGGATATGGCTCTCCCAATCAACCTTGGGGTAACACCACGCGTCCTCCCGTCATGGGATGTTGCTAATGGACTAAGTCATGTTGATCTGACTCCTATTGTCAACCTAGTCACACGGGATACGGAGGATTACAAGGCATTGAACGACACAGCAGAGATTGTGGGACCTAGAGACAATCCAATTGTTTCAACACCTAAAGGATCCCTGATATCGCCGACGGATTATAGGCAAATGCAAGTGGATGGGTGTGCGCCAGGTTCACAAACTAGAACCAATCCATACTGGCACATTAGCGAATTTTGCTCCGGCTGTATCCGACGACACTCACGGGGACCTCTAATGGTAAACTGGGACAGATCTATAGAATTTTGCGCGCAGGCAGACATCAAGTACCTTCACGGCATGTCCCTAACTTCACCAGATGAAGAACCCATCCGGGATCTACTACCGCTCTTTGGGTCATCAAAGGCGGAGCCTTTCCAAGATATTATAATTCCAATCCCTACAGCAAGGGCAGAACGTCCCGATATTGACTGGGACTGGCGACGACGGTACGACACACTATTTTGGCGGGGTCAGCTTGAAGGGGCAATTAGCGACCAGGCTCTCCGTGGAAGCCCCAAGTTCCGATTGCTGAATATGATAAACACGCCTAAGCTTGATGACGAGATAATCATGGTACTTCCATTAGATGCAAAGGGCACCAAATATGGCTATGAAAAGGTATCACTCTTTGAGGCGAACCGTGCCGTTCCCTTTAGTATGGGAATTAGCAATTACACAGGCTGTGTCGGGCAGAACTGTCATCTCATCAGGGAGGCATACGGCTCGCGTGAGGATGAGGAGCAGGAGCCACTAGAATACCGCTACGTTTTGGTCATGGATGAGGACCGGGGTCCGCCACGCGAGTTTCTACGGATGCTGCGCTCCCAAAGTGTACCTTTCCTCGCAACCATGTTCCGCACATGGTACACGGAACGGCTGACGCCCTGGCTGCACTTTGTACCCATCGACGTACGATTCCAGTCCCTTCACACCACGTTCTCGTTCTTTACGGGGACAGAGAAGCGGGCAAAGGTCAATGGGCGAGACACTAACATCCCGGCACACGGAGAAGACGCATCATGGATTGGGCACCAAGGAAGCCGGTGGGCAAAGGACGCGCTGAGAGAAAAGGACATGGAGGCCTACCTGTTCAGGCTGCTTCTCGAGTGGGGGAGGCTTGTGGATGACAAACGAGACGATATTGGGTTCTCCAAGAGCAAAAAGGGGGAGTATCAGAGCGACGCGTGGTCTCAGAATCTGGAGTGGTGATTTCATGTCTTAATCATGGGGTTGTTTTGGGAGCACTGTTTCTTTTCATGTCACCAGATGTACGTGTGTATTATTAGCATATGGGCAATACTGTTTATTTCTCGCGACTGCTATGCATGTCGCTCAGGGGCGTTGAGCATCGTCGGGCACAGGTCAGAGGGGTTCCAGGCTGCTAAAACTCGGTGCCAAGGCCACGTGGACCATGACGAAGGGATAGACTTGGGAATCTGCGAAACATGACAAATGGTGGTTTGTTTTGATTGCTGCTGAGGCCATGACACAGGTGCATTGGAGCTATGCTGGCCGTGTGGATCAACAGATTATTTGCTGGCGCGGCAGCAGCTTGTTTGACCAGCGCAGCAAGACACACACATCGACACACGCACACGCATATATCCAGACGCCGGTCCGTCTGGTGGGAGGGCGGGGAGGGAACATGGATCGGCGGGCATTTGGCCAAGTTTATTTGGCATCACAGCGCCGTGCAGCGCCGCGCAGGAAAAGGCAATGCAGGCAGCATCGATAGGCTTTCGGGCAGCGCAGGGACAGACAGAAAACCGCAATTATGTAACATGTCCTGAATATGCCAAGTGTCGGGGAGTTTGTCCGAGGGCGGAGGATAGGCAGAGGACTGAGCTCGGCGTGCTATGTCCCGATCGACCGGTTCCTCGGGAATGCCTGCCAAGTTGGCTGTAATTGGGTAACGCGCACGTACTAGAGATAAGATGGCGCAAGTTTGTTGGACAGACCGGGGGCGTGTAGGGGAATGGGAGACTGCGAATGGCAGCGCAGCAGAATCGCGCGACTAGACAAGGATAGCATGACCCCCAGACTTGGCCTGGCTTTCTACTGCGGTAGTATTTCGTATATGTATGCGAGCTACGTGCGGCCTTTGGTTCCTGGACTGGCCCGGGGTGCTGGGAGAGGTGAGGGACGTGGTGAGCCGGAACCGGCAAGTCTGTGCGGTGGTGAGACGATGTTGACGGTCCCGACCCAGCGGTGACATCGGCCTTTGTCTTCCGTTCACCGTGCCCAGCCGCTCCAAGCCGGGCCATTGTTGGCTACAGTAGAGGCAGTGGGGGTGGGGACGGGCATCTGGTGATGAGGACGAGGATGAGGACGAGGATGAGAACAAGGACAAGAACAAGGACGAGAACAAGGACGAGAACAAGGACGAGAAGGATCTAGAGGGGAGGGTTGAGTCTGAGTGCTTTTCGGCCCTTGTCCCTGGTGAATTGAATGGAAACCTGCGAGGGAGGGACGGAGGGGCCATCGTCATCTCGGTGAAGGGACTAGGGGAGTACAAGCACCAAGCAGCAACCCCGGAGGAGGGGAAATCCGGAGAGCAACGAGGCATTTCAAGGAGGAGGGGATGGGCACAATGGCATCATGCATGGGCTTGTTTCTGGCTGCTGCATCGTGCCATACAACGCTCATCTGCTTTGTGTGGCGGCTGATGGCATGCAGTTGCGTTGTGGTACCGCCGGTAGGTGAGGCAGGGCATATGGAGTTGGAGGAGTACTTCGGAGACACGGCCAGCGCCGCCGCCTTTAACCTCGGTGAAACCGCCCTGGAAGCAGAAAAAAAAAGTCAAGGAAGCAATAAAGAAGAAGGCACAAAAAAATTATATGGAGCCAAGGACCGGGTATGCAGCCTATGTGGGTTTGGAGGGGAGGGCCCATCTGGGGTGAGGCCAGGTGAGCCGATGCGCCTGGAAATACATGTCCGCCCGGAACGCTTCTTTTTTTAATCGACTAAACAAGGCAATCATCTCGAGACCTGGGATGCAAAACACCAAACACGTGCTTCCCAATGAGCCCGGAAGGCGATCATGGGGAAGCCTACCGACACCGGAGGATGTGGCGGCTAGTTTTCCTCTAGGGGGGGCTTCTCTGGGGCAATCTCGAGAAGGGTTCGCCAGAATAATTGAGTAATGATGATTGATGACTGGCGGGAAGAGGGTGGCGGCGGCGCGCAAGTCTGTCATGCATATTCACAAGGGAGAACGACGCGGGAGACGAGGGAGAAGAGAGGAGGGACGGGATGACGGACCATCCATGGCCGCGGTCGGCAAGCAAGCCATACGTGCGGCGCGCGCACTGGTACGAGAGTGGCCAAGGTCCCCGTCAGCAAAACGTTTCTTCCCCATCAATCGGTGTGTGCGTTTTTGCTTTTGCCTCTTTCTCTCTCGCCGTGTGTGTCTGGGGTTCTTTTTTTTTTCCCCTTGATGGTGGAGGTTCGGGATCTTGCCGAACTTACAAAGTCACCTACTACAGTTGGACTACGGCAAATAAAACAAAGGCGAATAGCACCATGAACCCCGTCGTTAGCTGGGCCATGGTCTGTTCGCTCTACTCAGCCCCTCCCCTCTTCACTCCCCCTGGTTCCCGAGGAATGGCGAGCCCCGGCCTTTTGTAGATTTGCTTTCGAGACCTAGACTCGCTTCCCCGATACGGTGCGAACTTTCGCCCTTCTCACCGAGCCGGGACGGTAGTTGCGAGAGGTTAGCTGGTCGGTAGATACACATACAGCAGGCCGACTACGTTGTTGACTGCACGCGGCGGACCTGCTCTTTTCTTTTCCTCCTTTTTCCATCTACTTGGTTTATTTTAATTTATCATTGTTCATGTCATTTAGTTTTGTGTCGTCCTCCTTCTAGGACCGCCCCGTGGGCGTGCACGTCGGTGTTCCAAAGTGCCCACTCTGGTTCAACTTCCATTCACCCATTTCCCTCTCCCGGAGGCGCCTACAGACGGAGGGGGCGCTGGGAGGGGCGTGGAGCACCCTGACATGGGACCGGGGTGGCTTGTCGTCCTGAAGCTAGCGTAAAGCTGGAGTAGATTTGGGGCCCTCCCCCCAAGGCACACGCAGCCAATTGCTTAGCCGCGGATAAATCTAGGCGACGGTTTGGGAAAGCGGAGCCTCCTCTGGCTGAAGTCTCTCGGCGAGGTTGGTTGCTCGGCGTGCCTTGATCGGCCTCGGAGAAGCTGTACTATGTATGTAGTGGTGCAGATCTGCTCGTGGCCACTGGCCCAGGCTCTCGAAAAAGTATGGAGAAGCTTTTTTTACGCATACGCTGTCCAAGAATCGGTGAGACACTGTCTAGTTTTCTAGTTCCGTGGGGGAAGGGTAAGAGGGAGGCATCGCAGCTCGCGCGGAGATGCAAGGACAGCGAGACGGTCATTGTGGTGGTATCGCTTCTTCACATGCTTCTCCGACGCGTATGCGCAACCGCCAGCTTACAGCGCGCAGCATGTCGCAAGAGAGAAGGGCTCGCGTGAATTGTACTACTACCGTCATGTATTATGTGTATGCATGGCATCGGATGGTCTGGACTGGTCCGCTGCGAGGTGAGTCTGGGAGGCAAAAATAGCCATGGCTTAAGCGAGAAGGGGGTGATTGTCGTTGGGGTGCATGCCATGCTATGCCATCCCGCCCACCGAGGGATAGCCAAGAACACGGCATCAATCAGGACAAAGGGCATCCAACAGCGACCTCGCCATGGGCCTATCGGAGCTGCAGGTGGGCGGTGAGGCTGGCCGGAGCGGTCGGCCGGTGAAGACGTGGTGGAGGAGAGGGGGGGGAGGAAGGAGAAAGCCGCAACATCACGAGAGTCGCGAAAGGCACTATGGGGCATCATGATGGATCGAGAGGGGATCGGAGAGGTTAGAGCAGGCTGGGATAGGGTTGGAGCTATGTAACAGAAGCAAGCCATCACGGGCACAAGGATCGGGTCATGAAAGACTGATGCGATCTACGCAACCTTTCGACTTGATGTAAAGCTCTGACCATGGATCAAGGGATGGGAAGTGGTTCGTTCGTTCCCGAATACCTTCGACAGGTACTCTAGGGTCGTCGTCTTTGCCTGTCAGCGCACAACCCCAGGGGGAAAAGTCAATTGCCTTGTCCTCTGGCCATGCGCCCAACAAGGGCCAGGACCCCAGCCGTGGCCATACCGTTGAGCTGGCCACGCGCACTTGCGCACACCTCCAGGACACTATAAGCTAGCTGTCGTTTTTTTTTCTTCTTTTTCTTCTTTGTTTTTTGTTTGACGTACCGCACACATACATGCGGCACACGTTCGGGACATGCCATCTGTCATCCATTGCCAGCATGTAGCACATATGTACAGATGCTTTTCCTTCTATTGGTGAGAACGGGGAATGGGGGAGGAGGGCAAAGCAGGGGGTCTCCATCGCATATCGCGCATAACATAAAGCATGCCGGGTATTGATCTTGACCGAAAGACCAAGAAAAGCAAAAAAAGAATGAAACCCAGGTTGGAAACGGGTCTGTCTTGCGTTGTGACGGGGAGCAGAAGGGAGGGGGACGGGTGAGCATGGGTGCGTGGTGCGTATGTCGTGACTTGACTTGACTGGGGAAAGGAAAAAGAAATGGGACAGCGGACATTCCGGGGCGGAACGGGGAGGGGGGGAACTGGCAATGCCGTTCGTCTTCCCGACCGAAACGCACCGTCTGATTCAAGACTCCATCTGCATTTCGTTGGACAGATGCTGCTGCCATCTGCTGCAGCTGGGTTTACACATCCCTGTCACTCCGTGCCTCATGTTAAAGCGTTTGTCCCCCTTTAGGCCTGAAGAAAAGTCTTGGTTCTGGCATGGGCAGGTCCCCGAGATATCTACGGACAAGGCACACACATCGCCCTCGTCCGCTCCGCTCCACACCACGGGTCCCTC
Organism: Calonectria naviculata; assembly: GCA_003031705.1. Lineage (NCBI taxonomy): Eukaryota > Fungi > Ascomycota > Sordariomycetes > Hypocreales > Nectriaceae > Calonectria > Calonectria naviculata. The sequence continues at coordinate 37,199 of NAGG01001246.1, forward strand.
CACGGTAAATGCTGTAAGGTGTGCGCGGGACGGGGGTCTGTGCCACAAAGTGGGACATCGACATCGGAGACTAGAAAACTGCAAGAAAAAGAAAAGGAAATAAGAGGGACAACGAGGCTAGGGGCGTGGGCCAAAAAGTATAGTCCACCCGAGAGTAAGAAACGGAACAAGAAAAAAAGTAGACAGACGAAAACAAAGTGGAATAACCTTGACCTATACGGGACTGAGACTGGGGGGACCGAAGCAAGTCCGACAGGGAAGCCAGAAAAAAAGAAAAATCAAACGTATTAAAATAATAAATATAAAATAAAAATAAAAATAAAAAAGGCCAATATCACAAAAAAGACTAGCTGTGCTGACGGACCAAACAGCCGAGACGATTTCTTAGCAAGATTGCCGCCAGAGCCGCCATCCGTCCGCCGCGCAACACCAACCCTGGTGCTCCGATGGACGGGATTGGATTTCTGCCAGGCAACGTCCGGTCTACTGCTGCACACATGGGTGTATTATTGGGGGGGGGAGGGGGGTTGGATCGCCTGCCCGTCTGGTAGTTGCTAGACATGCTTGCGAGAATGAGAGCAAGCGTGTTGAGAGAGGCAGGATAAATGCTCGGCCGGGAGGTATATCCGGTCTAAGCCTAAATCGTCTCACCTTGGATGTCCACCGCGCGTTGGTGTGTCTCCATTCCAAGCCCACTCGGACGGATATCCTCACATCCATTCGCCCAGCGCGATTGCAATTCGGGATGGTAGTTATCGTCGTCAGTATCCATTATCGCCAATGCCCCTTACCTAACCACGTCCTCCACATGGGCCCTAGCTTTGTTCAACTGATCAACAAAGCTGGGTCCTTTCCGAATCAAGGTGAGATAGAAGAAGAAGAAAAAAAAAAAGGTCATGGCATGGTCGTGGTCATGGTACTCGCTCGTGGTATACCATACCACGGTAGTCGATTGCCGTGCCCCAAACCAGGAGGGCATGGGACCGCGGCCTATCATGCTACCGTACCTGGTGTACCTTGACCTACCCACATCCATCAAACACACCTGACCTCCTACGCCGTAGTCAGGTGTGCAAACATGCCCCAAACCCACGATGCCGACCAAACCCGGATCGTGGGCCGGCCGTTGACCTCGACTGACCTTGGTTGCACCTTGGGCTGATTTCTCGCCGCACCAAAAAATTCAGACCCTTTTTTTTTTCTTGCCCACCTGAGCATTCATCCCTAAACCAAGGGGCCAGAGTGC
>NAGG01001247.1:0-18201 GCA_003031705.1 Calonectria naviculata
GTGTAGGTAGGTGGTTTCTCTAATGTATATTAATATAGATCTTAATATTTAAAAATAATAAATTTTATTAAAAATAATAAATAAATTTTTTTAATCTTTTTTAATTATTTTATATTCTTATTTTTTAAATAATAATTATAAATTTATTTATTTAATTTAAATTTTTTTAAAAAGAAAATAAACCCTTTATTTTATTTTATTAATAAAATATATTAAAAATATAAATTAATTATATTATAATATTTATCCAATAAATATTCTATACGTATATATCTGTACCTAGTCGAAAGGAGACCTTTACTAATTAGTTCCAAAGGTGGGCCACCCCTCTTCGCAGGATGCCGCCACAGCCCACTTGCGCGCTTCAGTCAATATTAACAGATCGGGAACTGCGCCTGTAAGGCAAACGAGCACTGGCGCGTACTCCCTGGCCTAGCCCCAACACCCCCAACTTTCCAGGATCGGAGCACTTCCCCCTGTCAACGTTTGGGTTCAATGACAGCGTAATACAAAGTGAAACCTCAGGGGAGACGTGGACCACCATCTCGCTTGTCGAGTCCTGAGATGGATGCGCCACACTTGCATCATATCAGTCAATCTCACCAAATTGTGCGTCATCTTGATTGTTCACCCTTACAACAATAGTCGCGTCTCCCTCTTTTTGTTCTGTTTCCCAAGGCGTATTCTTCTGGCGCCAAAGACTCATCATTAGTCTCGTTTCCACCCTTGCAACAACCCGACGATGTTGGATACGTGGCGGAACAAGACATCAGGCTCGGTGCAGTCAGTCCAGAATAAACTGGGAAATCTAAGAAAACGAGCACCTACCGACAAGCATGATGCTGCCATGCTAGTACAAGAATATGAAGACACTGATAGAGTAATCACAAAGGTACCAGTACTTGGACCATGCATCAATATCTCTGCTTACGATGTGCTTCCTATTCTAGATAATCGAAGATGCCAAGCATCTCCAAATTGCCTGGAATGACATGGCTCTATACCAGCATGGCATCTCCAAGACATTTCACGAACTATATGCTCCAATGGTTGTAGATGTAGACGTGGATGCGACGGAGGAGCGACGCAACATTCCGGCTGTCACGCCTCGCCACCAGCTGGATCGTGTATCGAACTTCGAACAAATCTGCTCAGGCCTCCACGAAGAAATGAGAGACGAGATTGCAGCCATCGAGACAATATTGCTGCGTCCTGCAAGTGACGTGAAAGAATCCATACAACCTATCAAAAAGACCATCAAAAAGAGGGACAAGACCAGACTGGATCTTGAGAATGCCCAGTCGAAGGTCACAAAGTTACAGATGAAAGGGGGCAAGTCTACCAAAGAAGAAGCAGCACTTGAAAAGGCCAAGTATGATCTGTCAGTATATTCAGAGGTTAGTAACCACGAATGCAGGCTGCTGTTACCAGAAGTTGCCACGGCTTGAATCCTGAACCCATGCTCATAGTTCACTCATAGGCATTCGAAATAGCGGACTCTCACCTGCGAGAAACACTGCCTCCACTTGTGCAAGCTGTTTCTAGCATCATCCCATCCTTGCTAGCTAGCATCATTCTGATTCAAAACAGACTCCTGGGTTTATGTTACACTCTCATGCACGAGTACTGTCGGGATAATGACTTCCCGTCGCCAGCTCCTGGCATGGATGTTGTCGTTTCAGAGTGGGAACAAGACTTTCGGCCAGTTGTTTCTGAAGTAGAATCATTTGCTCTCGTTCGCAAATATACAACTCTCAACAGAAGAGCAGAGACTGACCGGCCTGCTGTGAAACGAGCCACATCTTCACAGCGTTTGACAGCCCCATTATCTCGAATCTCCTCGGCGTCGTCCCAGACTCATCCCTCCCCCGCGAGGACCCCAGAAGCAAGTACCTATGCTTCTGCTTCACCCAAGATTTCATCTCAGAATCCTACTCCAAGCACTACTGGAATTCCCACAGACTTCACCACGGCCACAGTTTTGCGAGGACAACGTAGTACACAATCCTTCGCATCCCAACAAGGTGACTATTTCGGACAGGCCGCTGCTATTGGCAAGAAGAAACCGCCCCCCCCGCCACCAGGCCCCAAGCCCAAGAGGGTGGCAGAGTTTGTGGAAGCCCAGTATGACTTTAATGGCGAAGGGGAAGGCGATTTATCTTTTCGGGCGGGTGATAGGATTCGAGTCATTAAAAAAACGGGGACTGACCAAGACTGGTGGCAAGGCGAAATTGGAGGCCACCAAGGAAGTTTCCCTGCTAATTATTGTAAGCCAATTGCCTCTAATTAATTATGACGCCAATGTTACTGGCAACTTTACGGGTTACTGTCTGTTGAAGTCTTCATCGACTCGGGACTATTGGGTGGTAAAGGCTAGCCAAATCAAGAATGCTTCCATGAATTATTGTGACATCTCTAAGGGTATCTATCATGCCTCAGATCTTCATGTTCTTCTTATGCTATTGAGAAGTAAGGAAAAACTCTGTCATGCTTTCTAGTATCTCCTTAACTAGCCATGCCATGACCGGAAGGCTGAACACAACCAACGCCGAAGATGAGGACCGAATTTACATGACGAAAGTCAACGCCGCAGCTTACTAACTGCCCCAGAAACATCTTATTTGCAGTGCGGACACTAACCATTTACCGCACAAAAGGGACGGATATCATAAGCCGCCGGGGGAATCGACCCTATCCCTCCTAAGGCCGTCTGGCCTACCCAGGGCCATATAGCCTCCTGCTGAGGATTCGAGACTCATCGGAGTAACCGGTCCAGGGCTTCCTAGGGGAAGTAGTCTCGGAGATATCGGCCTGAGTGGAGCAGGAGGCCTGAATTTGCCTTCTCGGAACCGAATGCTGCTCAAAGAAACGCTACTTTTGAGGCTTGTTGAACTAGTCGGGCTACCAAGAAGCTCGTTAGCCGCCATGCTGGCTTGGGCTACCATATCGCGCTGGTACTGTTGTAGCCGGCGTTGGACTTCGGAGTCTGGAGTTGATATTTGAGGTATATCAGGTGATCGAGGTGTCGTTTGGGAATCAGATTGGAAGCTTGAGGATAGAGAGCTGGCTAACGAAGGACGCAGTGAGGATTGGCTGCCGTTTCGTTGCTCGTAGTTGGAAGGATAATATTTTCCCATTGGAAGTGGATTGTCGTGAAATCCTGCGGGGATATAGGAGGCTACAGGGGTGTTCGAATGCGTGATTGATAAGCCCGGCGGATTTGAGGCTTGGCGATCGACGCACGACGGTCTAGAGTCGGTAGCAAGACCGGCTGGTTGATGGCGTGCCATTCTGCTTTCGTTGTGAGCTTGGAAGGGATGGGGACGATGTACACGAGTGTATGGGTCTTCGTGGAGTGGAAAGTAGCCTCTGCCGAATACTTAGTAAATGTGACAAGATATAAGTGAATAATAATGGGATTTACCCAGGAAGATCTCCTCGCGCCGACAAAGGCTCCGGGGTGGTACGGCTAGGAGCGGTGCTAAATCGTTTTATATTGGGTAACTCAATGGCTATGGGGCGACTTCGACTGCTGTGGTTGCGAGGTGTGCTTGGACGGGAGGATATGGTTACATCAGCATTCGCTTGCTCATCTAGAAAGAGAAGTCGTGAGTGATTGATCTTGCCAGTTATAAAAAGCGACCCTTAAATCTGAGCGTTGATAACGAGAATAGGAAAAGATGGGATTTATGAAGGGAATAATGAGACTTATAAGCCAAAGGGTGGGAATGAAAGAGCCCTTGAGCGCACTTGGCGGGCGTTGCTAAACGGCCGGCCCGGCAGGATGGGGCCGCTACCCCACGATGGCTGGAAGTGGTGTGGGGTAGGTCCTTTTTGCCCGGACCAGGTCATCGGGCAGTTCATAGACAGACGGGCCGTGAGACGGGGGCAAGGGATGATGAATGACTAGGGCAAATGAAGATGCGACAAAATCTAATCGTGAAAAGCCGCTAGACAAAGACAGAAGGGGGTCTGGAGGGGGCATGGAAAAAGCCGTGTACACCCGCGGCATGCGCCAGTCGTCGCGCTATTGGCTGGGGAAGGATACCCTCGCAGCATGTCATCGTGGTGGCGGTTTCTAGCTGGGGTAACCACCCCTCTCGACCTGGTGCACAAATGCAGGGTGCAGTGCTCTCGTGGCGTTTGATAATGGGGATATTGAAGAGTCGAATTTGGTAACGCGCAGCGATCTGCTTTGTTCACATCCAGAATGGATTCCGGGCTGATATTTTTCCCTTTCTCTTTTTAGGTGTAGATTGGTTGGCTCCATCATTATTGCGTCGGCAAAAATGGGATTGCGCAAGCATGATTAAGGTGAAGGGGTGGGTGAAGTGTCGGGAATGTAGAATGGGTAGTGACAAACGACAATGGAATGCTGTAAGCGCTCACCTTGAAAGCCGAAACCATCGGCATCGTGAACCCCGTCTTTCCGAAGGTTGCGATCACTGAGAAAAGTTGGGGTGTTGCGACCTGAGGTACTAAGGTCGGCAAAGTCCTCAGATAAGGGACTGTTGGACTGGAGCGATACATCGGAAGAACTTGACAAGCTTCGCCCTGGCATAGAGGGTCTCAAGCGGGGCGAGAGGTAAGGCGACTTCAGAGATCTAGCAAAGCTGGCCATGTCTTCGCTTTTGATGGAGTCGTTCACCGAGGTAGCTTCTCGTAGCGGATGGGGTTGTGAACCAGATCGTTGTTTCAATACTAGGCGCAGCCGTCGCTGCATTGGGAGTAGGGATGCTGGGTTCACCAACAGGAGCGGATATGTGATTTATGACGCTGTGATCGGATTTACGCCAACATGGGCGGATGGGCCGGACTGGCGAAGCCTTCTTGACGGTTAACAACCGTTCGTGGCTGATCGTCGACGGGCGCGCGAGGTGGTAGTAGACTGCCAGCGCCAAGGTAAGGAATGGGATTTGCGCAACTATTCGTCGTCTCTGGCGGGATAAGACGGGGCAATAAATAATGGAATGAAGCAAGGAGAGGACGGAGGTTCAAGGCTGTTCTCAGTTGAGAAATGAGAGATCTTGAAATGCCTGGCCTTGCAGCTCAAAGGCAAGGGTGAAGGGTGTGTAGGCTTAGAGGTTGAGGGAGGGGTCAGAGATGATCCGAACCGATGAAGTTTCGGTGACAACCTAAGGTATTTCTGTCCGCGTCTGCCCTGGCACTGCCACTACCACTTTTTCCTATGTCAATCCTACTACGTACTTCTCTTGCGCCCTCCGGACTGGGATAACCTAATCATTGGGGTCGGGGTCTGGACATGAAGGGTTCTTTTTGGTTGTGTAGGTGTGGATCCATCCCAAGGAGACCAGGGAAGGCCCCGCTGGACTGTTCTCGTCTCAGCACCGTTGGTCCCCCGTAATCCACGGCCCTTGGCTTGGCAAGTGAATTTGTTGTGACAGAATCTAGAGCTCCTGCAACAGGCTCGCATTACGGAGCCCTTGGCGGACCAGTCCATTTCGTTGGGGGAATAATTGCCAAAGCCATCCATCCATGTTGGCACATCATTTCATTTCTTGTGGGGCGAACCAGCCTCGTCATCTCTCCGTCCCCATTCAAAGCGATACTGTAGTACAAGAGCCACCTACATAATAATTCTGCGACACCGACACTAGACTTTAGTTCCTGAGTTTGTTTTGTTTGTTTGTTTTGTCATTCTACCAATAACCGGGACCGAGGAGGGCTACATATTGTCGGGTTGACCCAAGATTTTGTTTTGCTCCCACTAACGTAGATGAGAAAACGGGCTATCGTCAGCATTCTCCTTAGTCTCTCGACTTTGCCTAGTCTTGTTGGTTCCCATATGACGCTGGGAGAGGAACGGAGTCGGGACGCGGCCCCGTAGAGAGCTCCAGAAGTGGATTGCTAAAAACTTGGCAGCGCAGCTGAGGGTGGCGGGTTGTTGGATGGAAGCATCTTGCCATTGCTCCCGAGAGTGCTTAGTGTCACTGACGAAGGCAAAGCGGTGGTTACAGCGACATCGCTGGGCAGCAAGATCGACTTTGTTTTGGTTCCCCTCTCTTTTCTCGTGCCCGGAGAGACCAGGGTTCATGGATGCTAAATGTGTCCCGTCGATCGCCAGCCCGTGTGGTTTAGCTGGCAGCGATAAGGCGAGGATCGTTGCCGGACGCGATTACGCATACAGAACTCTTCTGCCTATCCCATCTTCACATTGCCCATGCCGAGGGTTTTATTCGCACAAACGGAAAACTCTCTTCTCTCGGGATTTTGTACATTTCGACTTTTTTGCCGCAGTCCACCGACAACAAGATGCCTCAATGATCGACCTTGATGTCACCTTCATCTAGGTAGTCCTCGTGGACCTTCATATCTCCACATGGTGTGCGCCCCACAAATTCCGACGGATATCGGGCGACTTACGAGCCCTAAGACTTGAACAGAGGAGTAAACCCTAGCACGAGCTTTGAACTTTGCTTTCTTTCGGAATGAATGTGGGCATGGAAATAATAATTTTTTTTAAATTAGGTCCTCTGATGGTGTCAATGGGCCCAATACGGCTTTCGGCGTTCAACGACGTCATGGTCTGAGCCCGCCGCCCCACATGGGCGCTCCCGAAGCTGCCCTGTGCTTTCTGAATACCCACCTAGCAAATCCCATCATCATCTCATCATCATAATTTGCCGTCACCGGTGACATTTGGATGGACCCTGATTTGGCCCTTAATTGTTTTCCTCTTAGTATTTTGAACGGCCGTTAGATAGGATGCCTAATAGTTGCCACTATCGTCCTATTTTGGCGAATCCCAATCGAATGCTTTCCCACTAAACAGACTGTGGTCTAGTATCTGCGTCAGGGTGCATCTCCATTTCACTCCACGGGCAATCCTTGCTTGATCATGGATACTTGAGTAACTCGTAAAAGGGTTTTTTTTTGTAGCCGGGCTGTGAGATGTCTGTCGTGTTCAATGTAGCCATGGATAGCATTGGGTGACTAAACTAGCACGACGGCATCATCCGAGTTGAAGGTAGGGTGGCACACTGCTCCCTGGTGGTGCTTAAGATGTAGACCTTCGATGCTACAATATAATCCTATGACAGACATTTCTTAGTCTCATAGTGATAAACTAGATCATCTAACAAGGGAAATTTACGCAGCTAATAAATTATGCCGTATTAAGATAGCTGACGCATAGTGCATTATCGGAAAGAAGACTGCCGTATTCTTCAGCTGCAGTTAACAACTACCCATAGAAAGGAAAAGCAAGAAGTAGGCGACCAAAGCATGCTATTTGTCCAGCGATGTTAGCAGTCCTTGGTTTAGCAAGCTTGTGTCATTTTCCAGTCTGCCTGCTTGTTCTATCAAGGACATGTCAGGTATCATGTACTGGACTAGTTGATCAGGCCTAGAAGTTCGCTCGGGAATGGTGTCGGCGAGAATCGTCTGCCATCGACACATTGGCACAGTAATTGTTTAGACATGTGCCCGACCGGTGAAGCGGCTTCTGGTATCGCGGTGCTTCCACCAGTATCCAAACGCTGTACATGTCGCGATTAACCAAAGGAGAGCACTGGTGAGGTCTATCCAAACAGCATGCTTCATGCGTTGAATGTCGGCAACGCCCTCATCGTCCTCACCAATATACATCTGTGTGCCATAGCGTGTCAGCTGTTTTCCGGTTTGGTAGACGATACCAGAAAAAGGTATGAAATGCATACCTTTCCAAACACTCCAAAGAGGGTGATCCATAGGACAAAGAGGATAAAATTCCAGAAAGCGGCCACAACACCAGCAATGCGCAGGACCGAAGGAATAAAGTAGACAATACAAGTAACGGCCGAGATGCCTCCTACCGCCACCGCGTACACCTAATGCGCGTTTGGTCAGAAGTCTCCTTAGGCATATTGCCCTGGTAGGCATTGTCCGTAGAACTCACCCATTTCGAGTCGGCGTACTTGTCATGCTCGTGAGCTCGGTGCAAGTCGACGCCATAGAGCCCGCAGATTGTGAGAGCCAGGGCGAAGCAACATACATGCAGGGCAGAAAACAACATGTAGCTGACCGTGATGTTGACGAAACCCATGTTGAACCCAGTTCGCCTCGGCAAGATGGAGGCACTGCCGTTGAGTGTGTAGGGCGTTGGGTCACGACAGTAACTAGCGGTGTGATTAAAGCCGCGCAGTCGGAACTGTGGAGAGTATAGTATCAGTAGGTGTTCACGAGAGAAATGTAATTCGATTTGTACTTCGAATCGGTGAGTTTGGAGCGACCTGAGTAAAACAAGAAAAAGCAAAGACAGGTGGGCCAGGCCGTTTAGCTGCCAGGCTGATCGAGAGTAGCGTAGGGGATTTTAGGGTATGCCGGTCTTAGAAACACTCTACTAGGCCGTGGTTGAAGATGATCCTCATAAGACGAACACTGGCGTAAGGAACGATGCAAGATGGATCGACTGCCCTAAACTGTAAAAATGGAAGATCTACTTACCTAGGCAAAACCTCGTGTTTAATTGTTCCTCTCAAACTGGAAATTTGCTGATGAGCGCCAATGCGACACCTGAACCAAATACCACGGAGGTTTCAAATTCAATGACGTCGTTGACTAGTGTCCTTTGGTCCGTCCCGCCTTGATTTGAAGGCACCTGATTTAGCCCCCATCTGTGCACGTGGTGGAGGCTCACTACTCTCATTTTTAATCATATGGGCAGTTGGTAAATAGTGGAAGCTCGAATCCGCAAGGCGCAGAGCTGTTGAGGCTGAGCGTTGACTCACTGGTCCATAGTAAGAACTTAGAAGGTTGTCACGTTATTATTTTCAAATCTACATGTGCTTGCCTTCTTCCCATACGTGTGGGCTTAGATGGGGCCTCTCGCGCTTGGACCATGCGCCGGCCGGTCCATCTCAGGCAACTTTTCAAGTAATCTGGTCGCCTTACAGAACTAAGGCTTTGCGCCTCGTTTGCTTTGTTAGTCTATCCGCATTCCGCAGGCATCAAATCCGTTTTTTCAACACATTTTGTAAGGATGAGATTGTATTTCCCATCCCCGAGAATGCCTAGGCGAGGTCTCTGGGTTGAGGGCACTCTCGCCCCACCAACATTGCTTCGCCATAACACTGTCGGCCATTTGCGAGGTCTGTCTGCTACAGTTTTATGAGCGCCTCCGTAATATCAATGGATAAAAGCCCCTAGAAGTGCCTTGGGGCTCAAGCTGCTCACCAAAGCGCTTGCACTGCCAATGAGGCTCCCTTAGGCGATATGGCATGGTACATGTTCGTTGAAACAGTTCGCATACCATTCTGAAATGCTACAAATATCTATACTGCTCTAAGCGTGCATGTGTGATTTCATCGAGGCAGACGTGTATTTTTACTATCCTCCAAGCTTTCATCTCAAATTTATATTTCCTACATGATGGCTGGCGGTTATTCGTATGTTCATGCTGTCTTGATGTTTTGTTCAAGCTGACCTCGTTTTAGCAAGAAGTCTGATGTGAGCCGATGCGGGCCGCAGATTCTCAATGCCCAAAGAGCTCAATTATGGAGATGTGTAAGACTTGGATATATCTGTGTCTACTAGGCCTTCAATTAACAATATCTAGTGCCATTGTGGCGAAGGATGGTTCTCGATTGCTCTTAACACAGGCTGTCAGAACCACTACTGTTCGCATAATCGTTGCAGCTGCTGCCAGTACTCAGACATGAACTAGTAAAGCAAGATGCCATTTGATGGTAGCTTTCATCCGCCCTCGGTCCGGAACTAGAGTTTAGACGACTTCGCCCATCGCGGTTTTTTTATTCACTTTCATGAGTTTATCTTTTTTGTTTTGTCAGTTGGTTGGCTGGCTAGTTGGTTGTAGACACTTGAGAACATAACATAGCGGGACTCGTTCGTATACCTTGTACGCACAAATGCTATGCTCAGACTTGAAACAGTACTCTTTGTAGGAAGACGGCAGAAAATAAAATTAGGTAGATAGAATTGAATGGATTCGGTTTCCGGTTTCTCAAATGACAGAGTCTCATCTTGTTTTGGGTTTATATCAGCACTAACTTGAGGCATGTCCGTTTCCTCGCAAATCAGCGCCGAGTGCCGTGCCAGCGCATACGACAGCGAATGGAGCAGCTTCACTGGGCAACTGAGCTGCGTCACTGCCCGTTTAAACTCGGCCTTGCTGAATCCTCCGCCACGTATTTGGTCTGAGACACTTCGGTCCGGCACCTCGATTGCTAGCTGTATACAATTAACTATCGCTGACCTGTGCCGCAGCTCTACCGAGGCATGGGCATGTCCCCACTCCTCTGCAAGATGAGCAGATGTGAGAACTCCAAGACGAAGGATTACGCCTCCACCTTCGACCATCATTTAGTGTATGCCGTGAGGGATATTGCGATATTCCAAACATCAACCATAATTTTCCAGTCATGACAGAACTTGGCTCCCCATTCATCTCCGTCTCTGGCATTGCCAATTTCAGAGATCTTGGAGGTACCCCGATCGCCGCCAGACCCAGCCACACCATCAAACCCGGTTTGGTCTTCCGAGCTGCCGAGCCTTCGCGTGTTACCGACGCTGGGATAGCTACTCTACAGGACCTTCGAATCTCCCACGTTTATGACCTGCGCTCCACAGTTGAAATCCAACGCCACTCTGTCGGGATCCGACAATGGCCCGGTGCTGAGCGTGTTTTCGTCCCTGTTTTCCGCGATGAAGATTATGGCCCTGAGGCCATCGCCTTGCGTTTCATGCGGTATTCTAGCGAAGGCACGGACGGATTCGTCGACACGTACCGGACCATCTGGGAATCTGGCACCGGGTCTTTGGCCACTGTTCTCTCACATTTAGCATTGCCCAACCCGACTCCAGTCCTCGTGCACTGTACGGCGGGCAAGGACCGAACTGGCGTCGTTTGCGCCGTTATCCTGGCCTTGTGTGGAGTAGACGATGAGACCATTGCTCAAGAATACAGTCTGACAGAGATCGGGCTGGCTGACAAGAAGGAAGAAATCCTAGCTAGCCTCATGAAACATGAATCCCTGAAGGACAATCTTGAAGGCGCGAAGCGGCTGCTTGGAGCCAAGTGAGTTCAGATTAAAGGCCCATGCCCTTTCACAATGTCATTAACAGCGGAATAGACCCGAGAATATGCTGGCAGCAATTAAAGAAATGCGTCGCCAACACGGCTCAGTGGAGCAATATGTCCTTACCCAGTGTGGTATATCGCAAGAGGCCATCGACCAGCTTCGAGACAACCTGATCATTGCCAATAAGTCTGGTTGACCGAAAGTAGAACATATGAATGATGAATGGCACAGGCATAGATTAGTAAATCATTTACATCGTTTACATAAGTACATGGATTTGTTATTGTACAGTTGCGCCGCTGGTTCAGCCCTGTCCCAAACTCCCGCCCTGAGAGACATGACATACATTAAAATACACTTCAAGGAACCGAGGTAGGAATTTTGACCATTCCCCGCTTGCGATCCTGTAATGGTGCCCCATATCGCCAACCAGTTCCATGCCTGGAACGGCCGTCCCGGCCGACGTCTTCAACGCTAATATCTTGGAATCGGAATTGATATCGACCCGTCGACTTAACCCATTTCGTAAAGAAAGCTTTCCTTTCTCTCTTGGCTTGCTTCGCCGCCATAGCATCTTCCTCCGCCATAGTGTCTTGTTTGAAGCGCTCTAAACTTTCCTTTCGGGTCTTTCCTTCTAGAATATCTCGCTCCATTTGAATGAGCTGAGGCTGGGGCGATCGGGCATCGGCTGAGAGGACCTTCTCGTGGAATGCTTCGGCCGCGTCTTGTCGCGTGAAGTGTCTAGACTCGGATACGGGGACAAATAACTGTTGCATAGTCATATTGTGCACATACACCTCGTTGACCGGTTCGTGAGGTTCGTTCTGCTCCCCCTCGCGGAAAGAAGTTTTCGGTAACATCTTCATGACAGCCTTGGCATAGGGGGTGGCTAGCTTCTTGCCCTGTTGGAACAGTCAGTTCTCTTGTTTCATTCGCAAATGACAAAATTCGAGCATAAGAGAGGTGTGCAATCAGATTTATAAGAAAATATTAACCATGGGATATGTCTTCAAGACTAATCGAAAAATTTAAATGGTCTCATCATAGCAAAGATAGTGGTAGCATGCGATATTGAGGGATAGTACTCACGTCTGTGACCCATTGCTTCTCCAGCTCTTTCAACCGAACGACGGCTGCAACCCTTCTCAAGTCGACGCCCATTTCGGCTGAGACAGCCTTCAAAGCTTCTCCACGAACTGTAACCTTTTCCCATATAAGGTCCCGCGTCTTGTCATCCAGGACAGCTTGACTTCGGAATAAAGGGTTAAGTGGAAACGGCTGATCTTGGAAAGGACCGAGATAATTGGGAGATGAGGGCGCCTCGGCTAGGCTTGAGCCGGCGTTGGATTTGAGCCATTCATACATGCGCTGGCGGGCCCTGCTCATCTTCTCGCAGCATGGCGTAGTTGAAAAGCTTCGGGCAAACGGGATGGTTCTCGAGAGTGAGCTGGTGGCCTCCAAGCCAGCCAGCGACACCACCGGTGTGCGAATTCGGGGAGGCATGGGTATTACAGCTCCAATTGGGCACTGCACTGCATTATATGCGGATTGAAGCCAATCGAGTTGAATTGGCTTGGCCCAATTGGAATTTCGGTCGTAATGTGAAGGCAACAATTGAAGATGGGGTGGTGATAGATTTGAGCTGGAGCAATTTTTCAATGTGTCCGGGAAATTTAAACCCCGACACTCCGGAAACAGAACCTTGGCGAAGACCCCACCTGATCTGGCCCACCACGAGCCAAGCCTATAGAGAAGAGATTCGAGTTGAAGCCACAAGTTGCAACAGGATAGAATTCTGGTTGTTTACAAGCGGGATAAGATAATATTCAAAATCAATGGAATTCACTTTGTAGGAGCAGTCTCGAAATGAAAATGGAGACGGCAATCTGCAAATTGGTATTATTCTGCACGTAACCCATCGTCGCTCGTTACCCCAGCTATCATGCTCTGTTCCAGCTGTGTTTAAAATCACATCAGACATAAATCCTAAACTTCATTACAAATGTAGATGGGATGACCCATTTGGACCATGAAAGCTGGACTAAGCCGCTCAGCTACCAATAAGTCGAGAGTTGGGCTGGGGAACAACCCAGTCACTCTCGACACCAACAATAAAAATAGAGAGATCGCCCGAGACCAACACCACATCAAGAACCTGCGCCCACGAACTCATATAAAATATAGAAACTTCCCACCCGTATTTGTGCATCAAGGAGCCCCATAGACCTTGATGACAACAGCGAGCAGAGAACATCATGATGCACTGGACAATGCTTGTTTGTTCTTCTTTGCTTTGACTTTAGCAGCTGCCGCGGCCGCCTTCCTAGCAGCCTCTTCTTCTTCGGCTTCCTGCGATATAACTTTCCACTTTCGCCAACCATCAAAATCGATGAGAGCCTGCATGCAGCCCCATTCCATGACCTTTCTCTCAAGCCATACGAAGTTAACAGGCTAGAATAGTCGGTCAGTGGCTGACAACTAGGGCGGAGCTCGGAATGGATAATTACATACCTTGGTCAAAAAGTCGTTGCAACCGGCGGCTAAAGCCTCGTGCCTATCACTCTGTAAAGAACTAGCAGTCAACGCAACAATAATCACCGGGCTTTTGAACAAGGAAGGGGTTTCAAGGCGATCCTGATCTTTAAGCTCATCGGGATCGTCGTCATCGTCGTCAGGGAGACTGCTGTCCGGGGCAGATGAAAATACGCCAATCGAGTTGACTCTTTCAAGCCGGCGAATTTCTCTCGTAGCTTCGAGGCCATTCATGACTGGGAGTTGAATATCCATCAAGACAAGATGAAACCCACCAGATCTCCACTTCTTCACAGCATCTCGACCATTCATGGCAGTCTGCCACCGCACCTTCAATCTCTTCACGAAGGCCTCCAGGAGCTTCAAGTTGATTGGGTTATCTTCGACTATGAGAACGTTAATTGGGGGAACACCGCCGTTGAGCATGCCCGGTGGAAGTGCTGGATGTTCTGGATTTTTCTTCCCCTTCTTTGCACGATTAGCGGAGGGTCGAGGTGATGCCATTCGGGCAGGAGGAGGCGTCGAAACTCTGACTTGAGAAGGCTCGGGAGCAGGTGGAGTTGGGAGTGTAGGCGGGGCGGCGGAAGGAGGAGGCATACCGGACACCTCTGAAGAATTTGAAAGGGTACGATTGTGTGGTTGTCGGGTGTTGAAATGTTGTGTGCCATGGTTAGGTGTGGGGTTGGATGTGCCATTAGCCAAGATAGTGGGAGAGGAGGTATGGGTTCGGCCAAGCCTGGGACGCTCAGGGCGTTCACGATATGAGCGCGATGATCTGTTACCTCCGGGCGAGGGGATAGGAGGCACTTGGCCGGTGCCAATAATAGCGATCGAGTGCGGAGCATGTGATGTGGGCTGCGCCGGAACTGCCGCTGGGATATGGGGTGAGGAGACGGAGCCAACTGGAGGGAAATAGCCTTCTCCAGTCTCTGATGGTCGTCCCTCGTCATAGTAGCTGGTGCTGCCATGCCCAGAGATACGTGGAGAGGCCTTGGCTGCGCGACGAGGTATGTCGATAATGAGGGCTTCTTCAACAGTCTGGCCGCCGGGGAAATAGGCATCCAAGGTACGTCCCATGGGCTCTTCAGGGCCTAGCATACGTTCCTTGTGTTGGTCGCGAGGTATTATTCGGATATTGAGATCAGGAGAATCGAATGTGCGACCAAGCGAGTTGGCATATTTTCGTAGGATTAAATCACGGACATCGTCGACTAGGTCGTCCTCATTTATGGTGACAAGAGTGGGAGACGCGTGAGGGCGCTTGACCCAAATCTTGCGGGTTACCATGTTGGCGTCGATAGGAAGTAGCGGCGAAGGCTCAGTGCCCAGTTCATTCGCAGGCGAGCTATGTAGGAGTGCCTTGATCAAGGTCGACTGGCGATTGGGGAGAAGACTTTGACGGCGAGGTGGACCAGGCGGCCGAGAGGAAGGCGACGAGGAAGGCGAAAGGGCTCCAGTCTGGGGATAGCTAGGAGAGCGAGTCACTGTGACGGTCGCCGTTGTCGCCGTGATGGTTGCGGATGGGGTGGAGGGTTCGTGGGTAGAATTCAATGTGTCATGGCGGCGGATGTCCACTTCAGCTTCGGCATCAGTGTCAGCATCCAAATGAGGAACCGGGGACGAGGAGTATTCAGCTGAGGTGTCCTCGTGAATGCGATCAAGGTTTGGATTGGAGTGACGCAGCCGCGGTCGTGTCGGCGTGGAGGCGGGCGACAGCTCGGGCGTGTGGGGTGGTGAAGGGCGAGAGTTGGGTTGAGTTTGAGATTGGAAGTGAAGTTGAGGCTGCGGCGGAGCTGGCCAGGAACGTTGCAGATCGTTACCCGCCTGGTCATTAGGGGCCAAGCCGCCGCGGCTCCGCCGGGAGCATGGCGGCTTTAGCGGGTGATTTGGGTCATCGGTCGCTGTGTCGGGCGCTGTTCGACTGGTAATAGCAGGTGGGACTGCGTCTGCGGAGGTAGAACAGTCGGATGAAACAGGTGTTGTTGCCAACTTTGCTTCTGATGCTGAAGAGGGAGCTAGGATCGGCAGCTTAGCGGCAGGATGGCTGTCACGTTGATATTGGTCTTCGGCGTGATCCAGTTGACTGCTGTCAAGGCTTGAGTTTCCTGGGGTAATACCGGTCTGGCTGCCAGCTCGACGAGATGCCAGCTCACGTTGGTCTCGATCCTCATTGCTCTGGCTGCGACCACGATGGCGGCTGCTCCCCAGAGATGATGTATCGCCAACACTCCGGATTGATGACACTATTGATGCTGTCATGGAATGTCGCCGCCTGGAGAATTCCCTCCTCAGCCGCGAGGCAATGTCGGTGGTACCCATCAGAATGACATGGGGCGAAGTCAGCTCGCGCCGAACGTTGCTCGGGATGAGATAATGTTTTGAAGAAGAGAGAAGGGTATGACCATGCGGGGGTTTGTAGACCGATGGGCGGGAGCAATGGCGACCCAAAGGTATGCGAGAGATACTCGACAGTGAATCAGCAGCGCCGGCGTCTGAGGCCTTGCTCCCTCGGCGGGTGATGGGGCCGTACACGTACAACAGACGAACGAAACCCAACGGCTTGGGATGATGAAGAGAAAAGCCAGCGCTGCCCTCGTGGAGCCAACAGAAATGCTGATGACAGGACCAGACCAAACGGGCAGATCGAAGAGGACAGAACCATTTGGGCTACGGATACGCCGTCAATGCCAAATGGTTCAGACCGTCAACGACATGATAATCAACGGGCACTGCTTGGTTCTTGTAAGCAATTTTAAAACTAAAGCACAGAGCCTTGACTTGCATCCCGGCAGCTTCCCAGTGAAATGCACAGCTCATCGCGTCCCATCCACCATCCACCAGCAAGCGTTGTACTCGCAGGGGTGACCCGGACCCATTCGCTTGCTTCGCGTCAAGTCTTGCCAAGGGAGCAAATAAAAATAAAAGTACTCACTCACCGGGGTTGATATGGACTCTCCTGTCACGTCTGCCCAACTGCATCCCATCAGTGACGCTGCGCTTCCCGACTAGCACGAGCCAGAATGCATCCGCCGTTTCCCCGCTTGCTTGGCCTGTTCATTTGGGCAGATTTCGGTCTCTTTTGAGTTTGCACCCACCTGTGTCACAACTCACTTCCAGCCTTTCCGTCGCCTTCTTTGCAGCTCTCCGCCTTGTTGACACCAATCGTATTGCCTGTACCCATGCATTTGCCCTACCAGACACTGGCCGGCCCCATAGGAATGCCTGCATTTACCCGTTTTGATGCTAACCGGAATACTGCACTTACGTCCATCCTATTAAATCCATACACAAAGCATCGATCCGGGCCTCGACGATCACTCTGTAGCCAGTGGTAGGTCGCGTTCTTCTTATTGAACAAGTTATTCTTAATCGCATTAGGGGTTTCCCCCCATTGCCACGTTTCGATCTATCATCGATTATGCATACACCGCGTCTTCGTGTCTAGCCCCACGCCAACTTCACCCAATCCAACAAACCTGGGCTCTAACTTGCACGTGCCTATCTTGAACCGCCTTAATGCTTGTTGGCGCGTTGACACCCGCACCACCCATATTTTCCTACCAAATACCTTCCAGACTCGTCTTCACGAATCTGGCCAACACCATCCCAAAATAGTAGTCAAGAATACAAGGATCAAAGTAGGTCAGGATGTGACAAGATGCAACGAAGTGGTCCTATCTCTTCGAATTTTTTTAGAACATTGATTAAGTATGGGCGCGCTCTTCTATGTGGGAAGGCGAGAAAGTTGCACCACAATCGAGTTATAAATTAGAATTGATTCAGATCATGACATTACTGCGATGAAAAGGGATTGGCTGTTTGTTCTATTCTAAATTTGCTCCATTATAAGCTTCCGCCACTATTTTAAAAAGGTCTGGTTGTCTCAAAGTGCCATCCGGGTTTGAGCACTGGTCGTCAGGTTGCTTCACTCTGCTCATAATAATGTCGAGATTGAACTTACTGGGTACGATTCTATTAAGAGTTGGTAGATTACGGAGATCCAGTGATTACTGAATATTCATATACGCGATATAAGTACACGTTTTAGACGAAAATAAGATGGCGACGAAATCTAGGCGAAGACAAGAACTGGTCCAAACAAGTGAGCAGTACACCGAATGCACTGTGCGCACACACTGTGTGCCTTCTCAACTAAGGGTATGATCGGTTTGACCTAACAACCTAACTCTCTGACAGGGTTAGATATATTCTGTGTATAATTTTAGTGTAATTTTCATTGCGTACTGTCCTACACCCTGATTAACCTGACCTAGCCTCTTTTGATTAATACCCTTATTGCCTTTTAACCCCGCCATAGCCTTATATATAGAATTATACCTTTTTTCTAGTCTGCAAGGCTATATTAATAACTACCGCTACTCCTTTATCTATATATTAAAGCCCTATAGCCTAAGAATTATTAGTAATAATACCTTTATATAAGTCTTATAAGCTAAGAGCTAGCTAAAGGTCTAAAATACTAATAAGGTTAAACTTATAGGGCTAGTAATAATTAAATAATTAGACTTTTTATTTTCTTGCTTATTTACTTAAGGTATAGTATTATAATAATTAATTTAGAAGCTCTAAATTTATAATCCTAAGAAATATATATAAGATATTTATTAAG
>NAGG01001248.1:0-21571 GCA_003031705.1 Calonectria naviculata
CATCAAAATCTGGCATCTCAACGGCCGAGGTGGCCGCTCTAGCTCTTGCCCCCCCTCCCCCTTGGCACCTGGCCACCTCCCCAGATGCCACAGGCCTCGACTAGAGCGAGGAATCTGCCCCATGGTTGACGGCCGATGCCATCATTGCCGGGGATGCTCCTGTTAGTCTATCGGGTTCGGCCTGGCTAGTGGGGGTGGGCTCAGCGGACAAGGATCTCAAAGCTTGAGTATCAAGGCCCAAAAGCAACTAAACACCTCCCTTTTCTCTTGCCCTTGCCTCGAGATTGTTTTCCCTCGCACGCTCGTCGCCATTGCTGTCATCACCTTTCTGAGGAGGGCTGGGATTTCACAAACCGGCTCCACACCACTTGTCCTTGCCCCCCCGCTTCTCCGCTATACATCTGAATCACGACTATCGCCTCTCTCGGATGCAGGGCAACCTCAAAAAGAAATGCTCCCTCATGTTTCTCAACCCTCACCTAGCCCCGACACACCCATAAACCGTCCCGAACGAGACTCTGTCTTTCCCAAATCTCACCAACTTGGGCCAGCTTCCTTTACCCGCCCCAAACACTCCTTCAAGCTCCGCCCTGTCTCTGTTTGTTTCCCACCCCTAGAGTGCCACGTCGTTTCTGTGAACCTGCCAGGACGCAACGTCATTTCATCCTTTTTTTTTTTCTCACGGCGGGCCAGGACTGACCATCATTTCCTGCCAACAGATTTGGTCTACCTGCAGAAGTTTTGCCTGCATGGCCCCGTTGGCAAAATTTCCTTTGAGAAAGACTAGCCTCATCTCGTTTACGGTGATCGAGCTTTCCCACTGAACCCAGCAGCTCTAGTACGTTTTTTATTTTTATTATTTTCCGCGATCACTAGATCCCGATCCTCGATTTTGGGCTTGGATCTCCAAATGTGATGGGGGGTTTCAGAGTGGTTGGTTGACCTCTCTGTGACTCTGTTACACCATGGGGGACAATCTTTGTGCGTTCATGACGAGGCTAATCGAATTCTCAGATTCCTTTGGGGTTGCATTGCACCGCTTTCTTCAGCACACAATCCTGCAAGTCTCCATTGGGGGTTTTCTCATTGCTGGGACTTGACCGCCAACGCAAAACTGTCTGTGATTTCCCAACACACCCGACCAATGAGGCCGCAAATGCCCCGGCATCTCTGAACCCAAGTTCCCCGTCACAGTGACCGCTACCCCAGTTTAAGAAGCACATCCTCCCGGCGAAAAGCAAGCTGGGCTCTAAAGGGCAACTCATCCCTCCCTTCTTGGAATGTGAGTGTCTCTGCTCTGGATCGGAACCACCGCGCGCCCCTCTCAGCATCTCACATCTCACCAGTGAGGAACCCACTGTTCACTCGGCTGTTTCACAACGCCACCTCCAAAGGCGCAGAAGCAATTTAAGGGAGAGATACTGACAGAGAGACCAGCCAACTAGCATATCAAAAGTATCAGCCTGCACCTTAGTGCATGCGCCTGGCCAGATCAAATCTCCGAGAAACGAAGGTTTAAACAAAGGGATCCTCTCTCCGTGGCCGCCTGATCTCCGTCGAATAAGACCTCGTCAAGACCTGGTTTTAAGTGCAACCGACGACCACTTCTGTTCAAGACAAGTGGTTTGCATTCTTGACCTTCCCTCCCTCAAAACAACGCACATCTCCCACCATCTCCCCCTTCGCGACAGCTTGAATGTCTGCTGTCAAGTTCCAGTGTCCTCCCTACAAGCTGTTCGAGGTGAGTCGTCAACCCAGACCTTGTTCCAGCACTCCCGTGACAAGACCAAGCGTCCTTTTCGACTCTGCGCACAAGGTAGCGCAGTGTTTGGACTCTCGTCCCCTCTCGATTCTCCATCTCCCTCCTGTGGACTTTAACTCTTCGACACTTGTTTCGAGACATACCCAAGACTGACACCAGTGACCGTCATAGCCCGACTACCATCCCCAAAAGCCAATCATTGTCGGTGTGGACGACAGGCTCGAGTCGCCCGAGACGCTCACGCTTCGTTACGAAGAAGCTGCTCGAGCAGCTAACGGGGGAGACCCAAAGGGGGACTCCCCTCCTAGGTTTTTAGAAATGGCCGCCTACAGCAAGGCGCAGCTGCCCTCCATGCCTGGTGAGTGCGATTCCAGCGAGCAGCCAGAGATGAGCAAACCGGAGGCGCAAACATGCTGGCCAACTTTCGGCGGCGATGAGCACTCGGGCGGTGCGGCGTGCGCGAAGACAGAGCAGCAACTGACAAGAGATGAAGCCACAGGAGCGGCATACGATTCAGCGCGTTATCCAGATGCTGGCTATGAGCAGTATCCGGCTCAGTCATTTCCGGCGCAGCAGACGGAGAAGTTTGCGCAACTCAACCAGCAGTCGTTTGCCTCCAACAATGCAGCAGTCGCCCAGTACATGCCCACGGGGCCGACTGTCCTGTCATTCCAACCTGCGTCAGGCGTCTTCTCGACCAAGGTTTACGTCAAGATATCTTCGCAATATGACCTGTTCGCGCTGTCGACGCACATGCCCTTTTTCTTCCTGCTATTTGGGTCTGAGAAGTGCCCGGCGGAAGTGACCAGAGATATGCACGATAGCTCTGGTTATACCTACACATGCAGCGCAGATGCGCCTCAGTTTGTGGTCACGGGCTGCAACTCGAGCAACGTGCCCATGTCACTTCTGCTCGAGGTGCCCTCTGGAGAAGAAATGTCGCGGACCGTAGTTGGGAGCTTCCAGTACCTCGAAGGGTCTGGGGATGACATCACGAGGGCCGCCAAAATCCCCAAGCAGGAGGACGGGGCACCTGCCCCGGCGGTTGATCAGCCGAGTACCTCACCTAAAATCGAGCCTCAACTGCCATCTGAGGCTCCTACAAATAGTTATGAGTACCCTGCGCAGCAGCAGGGCCAATACCCAAGCACTTTCCAAGGAAATAACGACATGATTAGCACATACAGAAGCACCAGTTTCACAGACCCCCATTACCGGCGACCGGCGGCCGGATGGAGCGGATATCCAAGCACGCTGGGGAGCACTGGACGAAGTCCCGCCGGCCTGGATGGGTCCATGGCGGGACGGCCAAGCTTGACGCCACTTCCGATGCCCCCTTCGTCAAATGGGACTCCGCAGCTCATCCGCACCAGCACCATTAATAACAGCAACGGGGGCAACTACCACCCCGTGTCACTTTATTCGAACAAGGCCGTCCTGAAGATCCAGGGCAAGCTTGATACCATGGCGGAGAACTGGACGCAGGAGGAGTGGGAGAACCGTCGACGCATTGTCCGCTTCCAGAAGACGCAGCGCGGATCTACCTTGACAGCCAGCTTCCACCCAGTTTCGGTCAACGAGAGACCCCCCAACAGCATATGCATCTCATGCATCTGGTGGGCGGAGAGGAACGAGTGCTATGTTACTTCCGTCGACACTATCCACTTGTTGGAGCAGCTCGTGGCCGCGCCAAACCGATTTAGTGTCGAGGAGAAGAACAGAATCCGCCGCAACCTCGAGGGATTCCACCCCATGACCGTCTCCAAGGCCAAGCCCGAAAGCGAAGAGTTTTTCAAGATTATCATGGCATTCCCCAACCCCAAGCCCCGCAACATCGAGAAGGACGTCAAGGTGTTCCCCTGGAAGATCCTCGAGCCCGCCCTGAAGAAGATTATCGGCAAGTACAGTGCTAGCCCGAGCAGCACTCTGCCGCCCGCCAACATGATTACGCCCGGAAGCACCCCATACGCACCTCTCCCTACACCTCCTGGCCAGGCGCTCGGTTCTGGCCCGTCGGACCCTCACACCCAATACGCCCTCCCCCAGCATCACGAAACTATCCCGTCTCCCCGATCGCTCTCCGGCTCTCAGCCAAGCTGGACCCCATACACAGCGGCGGCTCCGGGCTACTCAACCGCATCGCGCACACTGAGCCCCAGTCTTCGAAATCCCAGCCCATCGCAGTCGCAGCCGCCGCTGCGCATTAACACAACGCCTCTCCCGGCGGTAAGCACGTACGATACAAGGACGGCAACATCTGGGGCTTACGGGTCGTCCGGCCTGCACACTCCCCTCAGCCATCATCAACCTACCGCAACCCCCCCGCGATGGGATCCCACACCCGCAACATACCCAGAGAGCTACCCCAGCCTATCGGCGCAGTCGCAGCCCGTCTACAACACGGGGCCGTACAGCGAGAGCGGCCCCAGGGCATGAAAGGATGAGATGACGACCAGGCATGCTCGGCGGATGACCACTCACAGGCAGCCCCCTGCCTCGTGTTTGCATCGCGGGGCTCTTGAGTCACTCATCTGAGTGCCCGCATTGGGCAGCCTCGTGAACGCCTGTTGGAGGGTCGCGGGGGCGAGTCAGGTGTTGTGGCGAACGCCAATCAGCGGCCCGCCTGGGGCACCATCCCGCGCCCAGAGAAGCCTCTGGCCTTGCAGCTCAACCCGTGAGCCACACCCCGTTGCTGAACGATTGCGCCATCTGGTGTGCATCCGTGGCGGTGCTAGCCGCCCCTTCGCAACGAGGTGTGTGAGATAGGCGCCCGTCGGCGACCATAATTCAAGGATTCCCACTTTCACTATGTCTCATATCGAACACGATCTGCCAATCTCGTCCTGTTTTGGTGCCACCTCGCTTTTCTAGCCTCCCCTTCGCCGGTCATGAGGTCTCGGTAGTTCCACCTCCTCCCGCTCTCCTGACAGTATCCCCCGCCGCCTCCCCAACCTCAACCACCAAGAGACGAATTTGGAAGCGCCCCCAACCTGCTGGTGGCGGGTAGATCCGTGCTGAGCCGGCACCCTGGCACTCGCCCGACAACCTATACACGTTACATTGCTCACCTGGAGACGCACGTCTTTCAATCGTCATTCTACTTCCACTCCTCTACCGGGGTTTGTAGGGGGTGTGTTTGCGTGTTTTTTTTATTTTAATTTTGCTACTTACTGCTTTTGGCAGACGGTTGATGTCTGCGGTCATAGATTTCGTCTTGTCTATCACATTCCCTTTCTTCTCTTTGTCTTGTCTTATTTTTCTGTTCCCTGTTGTTGGCTAGGTCTGCCTATCAGGGCTATATCATAGATGGGTTATCTGATGCGGGTCGACAATGGGATAGATCGGATGGGCGGGGATGGTAACGGCTGGCTCATGGACGGGTATGAATGGATGTTGGACGGGGGGTTATTAAGACACACGGCATGCAAGTGTTATGCCACTAGGAACTCAAATGTTGCCTCTTTTTTTTTCTCTCTTATTTCTGGATGATTTCTTGTTCGTTTGCTTTTATCAATAGGCATTATACCCTTCAAGTGCATTCTTATGGCTATTTTCCAAAGTCTCTTCCAATACGTCAAGGCAAGGAAGACGGGGGGGTTGGTGGGAACGGAGTGTCTGGAATGACTGAACTGCATACACGCTCGGGATGGAAAGAGGGGGTCTAGAGGACTACAAAGGCGATAATAATAATCTTTCCAACAACTGTCTTGGGTTAAAATGTCTTGGATGCGTGACTTGACCGGAATGTCTACGGTGCCCTGCGTTCCAGTACCAGTGCCGCGGACGCGGTGGCAATGTCTGATTCACCCGCGATAGTGATGTGCCAAGCGGACGGTTCACGGTGCTAAACCGTAGCCCGACATGATATACATGACTTACAAGTGAGGCCGTCATGGGTTTAGCGGGCTTTATGATCGGCCTGTTTCGCCTCGGCCGTGACACGAACTCTGCCGTGCCGCCCATGTTTTAGTTGACCGAACCGTAAATGGGTTGCAAGTATTCTGATGCCTACAGTTTGTCGGCGTCGGGTGATCACGGGCACAAGAGTGGGTGATTTTCCATGTTCACTCTCGCCGTGCATGTGACGGGACTCGTCTTGTCGGCGGTGCCTGAATGCGGCCTCCTTCCTTGGCGTCGTTGTCCGTCGTCATACAGCTGATCTGAGCTGAGCCCGGAATCTTACGTTTTCTGAGGGAGGACCGGAAGGGGTGTTTTTTTTCTCTCTCGTCATGTCAGATTGGAGGCTCTTTTGTTCTGCGTGAGAAAAATTTGTTATGGCACGGTTTCGTATTACGCATGAGACGGTTGAGGATGTGGTGTTATGTTGTGTCGTGTTTTTTTGTCAAAGTCAACTTGGGTGGCTGCTAGATTCACCCTCCACTTTGACTCACGAGAATTACTGTGATAGAAGAGCTTAGAAATAGTATTAGAAGATATAAGCAATTGAAATATTTCGAATTAAAAAATTTGGTTAATCTTTTGAGGTATCTATAATTGGAGAAACTGGACACAATACTCTACTCCGCTGACGGATACAGGGATTCTTAATGTCTAGCAAGTGCATCGCATTTGACATTACATAATTGCGGGCTGCTAGCTACTATTGTATTGTGAGACTACAAATTGGACCTGTTATAGGTGACATTAACACTATATCTAGCCTCCAAGAAATATCACCGCTCCTTTCCATTGTAACTCGACTGGAGTGGGATCGGTTCACAATCTGTGCACGAATGAACTTTTCGTCAGACCCCTAAAGTATTTCCCACAGTACCAAAAGAGAATGCCAAAGGAACAGAAGAATACAATGAGCGCCATTGTAGTAAGGATTGGCGGCATGAATCCATTCTTTTCTGCCCACGGCGTAATGTATTTACTGAAGCCATATCCCCAAACGTTCTTGTTGCTGTAAAAAAGTAAGTTTTCTGTTTCTTAAGAAATGGACCCAGGTACTTACATTGTGATCGTTACAAACATTGAACCCGTTATCGGTTTGTAACTGTCGATGGCGTATGTAGAGGCAATGCTCGGCAGACTTGTTACCTGGATCCCCAGACAAGTATACCCAATCACTACAATTGCCTCCCATGGCCAGTGATGGTCGTATCCTACAGCGACCACCACTGCTCCAAGAATCATGATGAAGACATATGGCACCATGGTGACGAGCCGCATCTCCGGCTCGCGAACCCCATTGTTTCGCTTCGTCAAGTAATCGGCAACCCAGTCCGACAGCGGTCCAGAGGTGAGCAGCCCAATCAGGCCGCCGACAAGGATCGCGAAGTTGGTGAAGCCGACGGACTGGGGAGCAAAGTTGTAGGGTGGCGGAGACAGGGCCTGTTGCTGCGTGAGGTTGGCGAGAAGGAAGCCGCATGCTGTGAAGGAAACAACAAACGCGGAGAATTCGACAATGGGGTAGAGGTGCAGATACCAGGGAAGCCAGAGCTCGCGGAGTATGTTGCCCTGATACTCGCCCCAAGGTACGAATTGCTTCTTTGATGGCTTGCCTCGAGAAAGCCACGCATGCTCGCCTGTCAAAGTGAATGTCGTTGGCGCCGCTCTCTCGGCCCCCTCCTCGTGAATGCTTGCTATGCCTTCTTCATTGCTGTTTACCTTTTCAATTTCCTTGCTGGCGCGATTTTCCTGCTGAGGCTCCGATGGCATCTCCCTCTTGTATCTAGTTTCCGGGAAGAACAGGGCATTTACCGCAAAAGTGAAGAAGAGGAGGGCCGTGTTGAACCACCAGAAACTCCTCCAGCCGTGATGCTCTGCCATGGAACCAGCGATGATGGGGCCAATCTATTTTGCTTTTCAATATAATTCGTATTAAGATAGTTGGTTTCTTACCATCAAGGAACTAAAGTAGGCTGTGAAATAGAGCGTCTGATATTTACCTCGGTCGTGGAGGAATATCATGTCGGCGATAATCTGGGGCATGACCGTCTCGCATGGCCCTGCGCCGATGCCGTTTAACCTAAACGAGTCAGTGAATAGTACAACCCGAAATTTGGTAATTTTTACACTGATGCCCCCATGAATGATCCATAACTTGTGGCAACAGCCCGCCAAATTGACGAGAATGCGCATATGAGCGTGCTCAGGATCATGACAGGTCTACGACCGAAACACGTAGACATTGGGACCCAGATGAAGTTGCTAAAACCAAGAACGAGAATAGCCACGCCTGTTTTGGGGTTAGCGGTGAAGGGCAATTATAGATCTCCCAATCGCACCAGTAAATTGGATCGCCTCTGCAAGAGAGCAGCCCCATTCATGGATATAGGCCTCTGCATCTGGTTAGCAGGCATTACCAAGGACTTCCGGTGACGAACCAAACAGTGGTGCATTGGCTAGAGGACCCAAGTTCAGACTGAATGACAAGAGCCCACTGCAAAAGATGGTAATCGCCTTCCATGTACTGTTCCAGTTCAGCGGGTCGTGAGGGTCGTTTGAGGGCTGAGGAACGAGCACTCGGGCCTCCCCAACCGCATCACCAGCTTTGACGAAGTGATGGCTTCCGACATCCCGCATGATTTCCGTCCCAGGGTAAATCCTGGTGTGGAGCTCCTCCTCGATTTCATGGATGGCGGTTTCGTCGAGGTTTTCATCCATGATGAGTGATGACTGTCGTTGTTGGCATATACAAGGCGATAGAAGATTAGCTCTGCGACTGTTTCGGGCCAAATAAAACACATCATATCTGGGGATCCTATCAATTTATGCCTCAATCGACTTCTTCCATCACACCTGGCAAGACGCCCCCCCGCCTTCAGCCCTAGCCATGGCAGGGACTTTACACACATGTTACATTGGGCACATTTTCGCTTGATGGAAGAGGGGTTGGAGTTCATTAACATGGTGCGCTTAAGCTCTAAAATCCTTGCCGAATCCCCCAAAGAGGGTAGCAACCACGTCACACGACAACGTATAGCTCCATTACATCGATTTCTATCTTGCATCCGAACATTGCATTTCCGATAATTTAAAAAGCAGCGTAGGAATGCCAAGAACTGCCAAGAGGTACCAATAACAGAGGTAGCAAAAGGGACCGGGGTTATATCCAGCTTGGGCTATGAGTGTCCAAATATCCCATCATACATCAATATCTGTGAGGGGAAATTCCCAATCGGAAATGCCTGTTCCTGTAATGGATGCGGCCGGGATGGAAAACCGGCATTTGAAATGCAACACTATTGGCACGGGCAGGCTCACATGATGCCTATATGTTGTTTGAGCGCACTAAGTGGTCTGGGGTTCTAGTTGGCATGTGGGTGACAAATTAAAGGGTTGATATAGTCGGCGAAACATGTATGGAATGGTCGTCCCTTTTTTTGTCACCCGCATGGTTGGCTAACCATCTCCGGGTGTGCGGGGAGATGGTTGTGTGAAGTGGGATAGCGATGTACTCTCCAATGAAACATCACAGTCGGGATGATGGCTAAGAACGATCGCTCGGAAACACCCCGCATTCCGATCGGCATGGCTTCGTTCCGACGAGCATACATGCCACTGCTTCCCCCAAATAGGTTTCTTATTAATTGTGCAATGCTTCGCTATTGGGTGGGCATTGATTTCAACATATTCTGAATGAACACGCCGTGCTTCATGCAACTCAACCATTCACAGCGACAGTGCCTAGCGGCAGTGATGACGTGTTGACTTTGGAACTTTTTTTTTGTATGTGGCAATACGATACATTCAAGCTGGATTGGATTATAGGGCAAAAGAGAAACAGGCACTTGAGTGGCTGTGCAAATTAGCGAGAGCGAGAGTATGCAAAAAGCCTGTCCTTTTGAGAGTTTGTGGGGCAAAGCCAGCGTCAAATCTGGACTGAATGATGTTTCATGGGCGTGATTTAAACTTCAATTTCAATCTAGTGTACGCGTTGCTCAAGGCTAACATATGAAAAACCATTCAACTAGATATCCTCGCAATATCTGTGGCTCAGAGCTGGGGTTTAACCAACTAATCTCAAGGTGGAAGCTTGTTGCATTGGATTCTGGTCTAGAAGATAGACTTTTTGTATAAAAATCTTAAAATCTTCGCAAAAACAAGACCGAGGTTTTGTGTTGAACAGAAAGCTTTGGCACCATGGAATGACCCAAACTTTCCCAAAGACCCAACACTGGAGCCACTGGTTAGTATTCATGTCCACGACGAATCAACTGACTATATCCTGCGTCTAGTGCCTTAATAAACAATATGCATTGTTTTTTGGGTTTGTCTTGGTTTCTTGTTGTCTTTGATGGTGGCGGAATGAAGGGCAACTAGTCATGATTCGCAGTTACAAATGTCAGTAATGGCCAGCGCACCTCAAATATGCTCCATCTCTGAGGACGGTTGTTGACGGCTTCCCCCAGAACAAAAGCTCGAGATAGGCAAGTTTAACATAAAAAATACAATGAACCAGAAATTTTCATGAGTGTATGCGTGCTTATTCAACTTGAGAGGTCATTCCAACCTTGGCGCTATGGCTCTCAAAATACCCTATAGCGAGCGATCAACGACCTAAGCTCTGTTATTACGTTAATTATCTCATTTTAAATAACTAGCTACAAACAAAAACTAGCACACAGTTCTTGCAGTAGAAATAGCGCGGGAAGTAGTTTGGCTGATGTTGGGTTTCTTGTCAAATATTTCTTTGGGAAATGGAGTTGACAACACACTCCACCCCACATTTTCTGCAGTGACATTGAAAATACCTCCAAACTTGAGCTGTGTTACCGAATAAGTGTGAAAACGCGTAGACAAAGTATCGGTGAGTAGTTACGGAAGAGCTAGCCGGTATGTTACCGCATCGAGCTGTGCAACTTGGAGAATATGCATGCAGGTCGCCGGCTCTTCGGCTATTTCATCCGTACAGAAAGAGCTAGAGAATCTCTTGGATGAGGCCATCAACGTGCCTAATATGTTTCATATGGCAAACAAGGGTTTAAGATGCTGTGGGATACTTATCTCAGACTGTTGATTGGACCTGGGTTGAAGTAGACAACTCTGAGACACTCATGTGACCTGGAGAAGCATTCCAGGACACTAGAGGGCCCGTATCGGCAACTCGGCAAGTCTTGAGAGTCACGAATGGGATGGAAATGGGCTTTCAGTTGACGTGGTAGCAATTCGTATGTTGTGGCGCCTGAATCGGTGAGGAGGCTTACCGTTGTACTGGGTCTAGTCCTGTGCTGTCCACTCAAATCTCGGCATCAATATCCATCCAAGACGCCAGTCAAGAGCCAAGAAACGCTTATTCTCATAGTTGCATGGCCAAATGGCACGGCATCTCCTATGAGTGGTTGTTTTTCAGCCTCCGGGAGTTTACGGCAAGGACCAGAAACCGTTATCGACGATTTAGTAATGTCGGATCATAATTGCTTTTTTTCTCTTTGCGTTATTGGAAAACGGTAGGAATCGCCGGCGACATGCAGCAGGCTCCGCGGAACCACTTCTCACCTGAGCAGGATGCTTTTCACGATTGTCTTGGCCTGCATTAGTTTGTGAAAGGCATCTTTTAACTATGTTACGTCTTACACACGACTCGGAAGGGAGTCCCCACATGCGCATGGCCACCGATTAGTCTTTGTGCGTGCGCAAGGATCTTATTTTTCGACGATCTGCGCTCGGTATGTTGGCTGGCGCTGGGCTAGAGCAGGCTAATCGTTCCCCGCGATGACGGGAGGACGACGGTAAGAACTCAGTGGCGGGACGTTTGAAGGAGATCAAAATTAGGACAATAGTTCCCTAGCATTATCTAGCACAGTTCCGTTCAGAGTCGTGATGTGTTCATCCACATTCATTCTAGGCCTTCATTTCTGCTAAATGGAAGGCAAAATTCACCATGCATGACTGGAACACTACCGAAGCCACTTTAGTGGGGCGAATACCACTGTGAAAAATGTTCCTTGGGCAAATTTTGATAAGAGAGACGCTGGTAGTATTAGGTATCAAGCGGGTGGATTTTCATGCGAGGTGAAATTTCTGACATGAGTGCTGTGAGGTTGGTGTGACGCTATTCGTGGCGGCCAGGTGTGAGACGAATCGGGCGTCGATCCTGCGGATGGCTTGATGCGTGTCTTATCTGGACTCGAGACCAAAAATACTCCATAACTGGGACTGCAGCTTCGAGAAAACGATGCCAGCACGTTTTCCCGTCAACAGGCAACGGCGCAGACTTTGGCAAAGAGACAACACGGGTGGGATGGACGTGGGTTACATTGGCAACGTCAATCCCAACCTTGCAGGTCCAATCACTCAACACCTTTTCTCCCCAGATCTGCAGATGAGCTGACTCCAGCTTGGTAAATGTGCAAGCTCGGGTACAAGTGATGACGAAATTGCGCTTGTGAGTGCGGCTGGCCTCGCACACTAGGAGAAAACTGGCGGCGACCAATTGAGGCCATCGGTGGGGGATCGATCTCGTTTCTGCGGACATTTAACAATCCCACCGCTAGTATGCTTAGTCGGCACCTAAATGTTAACGAGCGGCGCTCGGTAAGGGATTACGTATTGGGCTAGGAAGACGCGGGGTACGGGGAAAGAAGACCAGCCACATGGTGGTGGTAGTAGTAGTTAAATTGCGGTGCAAGGGTCTTTGACTAGTTGTTTGGGGAACAGAGGAAACAGTAACCCGAACGAACCCGAGAGGCCTTGAGTTACGCAATCACAACACTGGATTGTGGGTCGATAGTAATGTGTAAATACGCGGGATGTGTGCGAGTGCAAGGAGGGGCGTTATCCTCTGTTACGGGGTGGGGACAAGGCAGGATGTGATAAATGCAACCTGGAGGAACGATAAGACTTGTCGAATGGACAAGATACAAAAAAAGCTTATTATTCGACAACCCCGGCTGATCTCACATGTAGGAGGCTTCAAAAGGTAACGCCTGGATGCGCAGGCGACAACGCGAGGGCATGTGATGTGTGCCTGCCAGCGAGAGGGTGTTTAGCCTCAACACTTTTCGAGAAGACGGATGGAAAACGCCTTGTTAGTGGCCACGGTTCGACACTTGCGCATGAGGTGCTGCGGGGAGCACTCTAAAACGTATCCGTGCCACTCTCGTACGGCCAGAGATGGCTGAGAGGAGCCCATCTGACTGGCCCAGGCCGGCGGACATCGGAGCCCCGAGACCAACCCCGGTGAGAGCCAAGAGCGGGGCGGGGCGTGGAGTGGGGCCTCTGGGTTCCGCGGCGGAGCACGTGACTCATGACGGTTGGCGGAGCGCGGTGAGCGGAGAGTGAGTGCCCGGAGGATCCCTGTCGTGTCCGGAGGAGGAAGAGGGGGGAATGTGTGGCGGAGACACCGAGGAAGGGACACGGGACGGGCTGAGGCGGTGGAGGAAGCGGCAAACGGAGGGGATATGGGGAACTGAGAGGGCGGAGTAGATCACACGGTTGGTTGCAAAGAACCGTTGTATACGGAGGTCGGCGCCGGGCGTTGAGAATCGCCTCATGGCCAAGCTTTGTTCGCAACCCGGCAAGCGAAAAAAAAATAGGAAAATCGATCCTGGCACGGCTCGAGCCAAGTTTCCCAAAGAAACGACCGTGCATGTTCCTATCACATTTCCCCCTCCCTCTTCTCTATTTACACGAACTCCTTGACACACAGCCAAGACGCCGTGTGCGTAACGCCCCTCCACAAAGCCCACAGCCTCCCATGATTGGACCATGAACACTTTCGGCGTGTGATCAGGAACCTTGATTGGGCCTTGTAGGGGCGAGATAAGCTTACCAAGTAGTGCCAAGCCAAAACTCTCCCACAGCCAGTCGCAGGCAAACGCCAAGCGGCCCTAAACCGTTCGAGGGCGGTGCGAATGCGAAAAGTTCGCACATCCCCGAGCCAAGAATGTGCCAAGGGATGGCGTTTTCCCCGTGCAGCTGCGCACCAAGCGGCAAGCGTGATAGTTCCTTCCGTGGGCAGGTTCCACCGTCTTCTATGCCGAGAGGCGACTCCTTGTTTTTCGTTGCAAGTGGAATTCCGCTTGCGGTGCTAGCAGGGATAGCAACCCTGGTCACCATTGGGCCGCGCGCCTGCCAAGAGACGCGCCAAGCAAGCGCCAAGCGAGCGACTCCCAGACCTACAGAGGCACGGAGGAGGTTGCCCATGTCTTCTGTGGAAACTTGGACAGAGCTGGCCTCTCCCCAGTTACCAAGGTACATGGTACTTGCTGAATTGAGGTCTCTAACCGCTTACAGCACCTGCTAATGAATCGAGCGCCATGTATGCAGCTCTTGGTGTCGTATATGCTCCGTGGGTTCTATCATCCGAACCTTGATCTACTTTGACTCTCGGTGAGATGGTTTGTTGAGATGATCAAATACGCTCCCACAGAGTCTAATACGTTTCCCCATTTAACGCCGCTAGTTTTCAATGGTTGCTAATAGTTTCTTGGGGGTATCCTATGGCTGTGGGCCGCAGGCCATCGCGATAGCCAGCTGCGTTGCCAAAGTCTGATGGGGACGTCATTAAAACTCATATTCAGAACCCACCAACAACGTCAACCACGCCGGGATATACTGCACACCAATCCTCCGTTCTTGCAAGGTATCATGGGTGCCAATCCCACCCAATGACCCAGGCCAACTGCCGTGGCCCACGGTCATGACGAACAGAACGACAGGGAAGCTTGATGAAGTTGCATAATCACTGTATCAGCTCGCCGTACCCAGTCCATTCCCGTGATAGACTAATGACTTCATGACACGGCCTTGGCTCGCTTGCCCCGGCCCTGCGTCCACATCTGCTTGGGTTCGCACCTAGTTTGCCCAAGGCGCCAAGCGCCAAGCGCCCAGAGCGCACCCCATATGGCACACCACCATGGAGGCTTGCACGCCACAACGAGGCCCTCGACATATCACACACGCACCCTCAACTCCTCCCTTGCGAGGTAACGCCACCGCAGCCGAAGCCGGCACGGCCCAACTGGTGCTGACTGTTCGGCTACGGCCCCGACAAAGCGGCGATTCTTCCTTGACGTCACGGGATCCCCCGAACGGCCTTGCTCCTCCACCACTACTCTGCCAACCACCACCACCACCATGGGGGCCAAGACATTCACACCCCGGCTCCCCTTGACGCGCGTGGGGAATCAACGACGTTGGAGCGTTCAACTCCCCGCTCCTGACTCGCTATCGCCCCCGGGATGGAGCTGCGCCAAGAATCCCGAGAATCTCCAGGCTGTCCCGCCATGATAAAAGTCTGTTCCTGGGGGTGGGAGTCACAACGGGCAAGTTTGGTAACGGGTCGCAGCTTCAAGGTATATATATCGTGCAACCCCGCATCTACCACAAAGGTTCTTGTCGCAAATCTTCAGAGGTGGGAAAAAACACAAAAACTTTCCTCTGTCGACACAATACTGCATTCTTGTGTCAACTGGTGCCTAGTCGTCGCTCGCTTGTGTTGTCGAGCCTCAATTGCATCTGAACCTTGCGTCAATGGCGCCTGAGTCAACACTGACACCATCCCACATTACCCGTCCTACTTGCCTCGACCCTTGAAGGACCAACTCCGAACCACACGGGTACCTACCGCCCGAACGAATCCTCTCTCGCCTTGCTGCAACCTCTCCTTGGCTCTGGTACACGTCGTATACGGCAGCCATGGCGGAGTTCCCCAAGCACCCGTTTCTCCTCACCGTCGAGGAGACGGCCCAGGCCCTTGGCACCGACATTGACAAGGGCTTGACCTCGACCCAGGTCGCACAATTGCAACAAAAGTACCCCAAGAACGAGCTTGACGTTGGCGGCACCATCCCCTGGTACAGTATTCTGACCAAGCAAATTCTCAATGCCATGATTATTGTGAGCATCCCTCGCCGCCACTTCTCGGAAATAAACATCAATTGCTAACCCAATGGCCAAAGGTGCTCGTCTTTGCCATGGCCCTGAGCTTTGGTATTAAAGACTACATTGAAGGTGGCGTCTTGGCCTTTGTCATTTGTCTCAATGTTACCATTGGCTTCTGGCAGGAGTATCGCGCTGAGAAGCGCATGGACGCCCTCCGAGCTCTCTCATCCCCTAGTGCCATGGTCCTGCGCGATGGAAAGACACAAGTCATTTCCAAGTACGTCTTAACCCTTGAACAATTCATTCATTTTCTAACCCCTGTATAGCCCAGAAGTTGTTCCCGGCGATATCGTTCTGCTCAAGATGGGTGACACCGTCCCCGCAGATCTCCGACTGTTTGAAGCCATGAACCTGGCCTGCGAAGAGGGCCAACTCACTGGCGAATCAATCCCCGTCGAAAAGATTACCGAGAACAACATCATGACACCCGACACTGAAAAGATTGCCACCTCTGAACAGGAGGTTGGCATTGGTGATCGTGTTAACATGGCTTACGCCACCACTGTCGTCCGAAAGGGCCGTGGTCGTGGCATTGTCACTGCGACTGGCATGGTCACTGAGGTCGGTAAGATTGCTGCCTCCACATCTAAGAAGACGCGCAAGGCCGGTCGCTCTATGAACTGGCGCAAGTACGGCAAGCGACAGCCTGTCGTCGGTCTGGCTAAGCGCACCTACGACATTATTGGCAAGTTCCTTGGTCTCACTGAGGGCACTCCTCTGCAGAGGAAGCTCTCCGCTCTGGCATACGTTTTGTTTGGTTGCGCCGTCATCCTTGCCATTGTTGTGTTTGCCGTGAACCACTTCAACATGCGAAACGAGGTCATCATTTACGCTACTTCCCTTGGTATTGCCATCATTCCCGAGTCTCTTGTTGCGTAAGTTGCATCTAACAAACATGCCGAGATATTGGTGAGCTAACATAAACTAGTGTTTTGACTATTACGATGGTCGTCGCTGTCACCGTCATGCGAAAGGCCAATGTCGTCGTCCGTGATCTCTCCGCCCTTGAAGCTCTCGGTGGAGTCACCAACATTTGCTCCGACAAGACAGGTACCCTTACCGAAGGCGCCATGATTGTCCGAAAGGCTTGGATCCCATCCTCCCACCTATACACTGTCCGAGAGTCTCAAAACCCCAGCGACCCCACCAAGGGCAGGGTCACTTACGCCAAGGAGGATCCCCAGGAGCCTGAAAAAGAAGAGGCTCCCCGTGACTACGACCGAGAGAGATCCGCTGCTGTCCTCAAATTTGACGTTCCTGACGAGAAGCTCAACCCTACCAAGCCCGCCAAGGCTCCCGAACCCGAGAATGACTGTGAAATGACGGATGAGCTCCGTGCATTCCTTTTGTCTACTGCTCTCTGCAACTTGGCCACAGTCCGATACGATGAGGAAGAGGAGAAGTGGCAGACTACCGGAGAACCCACTGAAATTGCGCTCCAGGTTTTCGCCCATCGCTTCACCTATGGCAAGAAGACCCTCGAGGGCCAGGGCTGGAAGCAAGTTGCCGAGTTTCCTTTTGATAGTTCCATCAAGCGCATGTCCGTCATCTACGACGCCCCCAAGGATGCCAACGGTTCCATTATCGAGACTGAAAACAGCATGGTCTTTACCAAGGGTGCTGTTGAACGTATCCTGGATCTCTGCTCCCACATGGGTACCGGTGAAGCTCAGCAAGCCATGACTGATGATATCAAAGAGTCCGTTCTAAACCAAATGAACTCACTCGCCTCTCAGGGACAGCGTGTCCTTGCCATTGCCTACCGCCCTTGGGATGGTCGCTTCACCATCAAGCAGGGATCTTCCGCCGCCGAGGACGAGAAGCTCCGATCTGAAGTTGAGAAGGACTTGATTCTCCTTGGTCTTGCTGGTATCTATGATCCTCCCCGCCGCGAGACCAAGCCTTCCATTGCCGAATGCTCCCAGGCTGGAATCCGCGTCCACATGTTGACTGGTGACCACCCGGAGACTGCCAAGGCTATTGCCAAGGAAGTCGGCATCATCCCCAAGAACCTTGGTATTCTTCCCGATCACGTGGCCCAGTCCATTGTTCAAAAGGCCACCGACTTTGATAAGATGACGGATGAGGAAATTGACGCCCTTGAGGAGTTGCCGCTGGTTATTGCGCGTTGCGCTCCTGATACCAAGACTCGTATGATTGATGCTCTTCGTCGACGTGGTGCTTTTATGGCCATGGTATGTATCTCCGTATTTTCAAATTTTGCTTCATTCGCTAACGCTCAAATATTTAGACCGGCGATGGTGTTAACGATGCTCCTTCTTTGTCTCGCGCTGATGTCGGTATTGCCATGGGTTCTGGTTCTGATGTTGCCAAGTCTGCCGCCAAGATTGTGCTCACTGACGACAAGTTCAACTCGATTGTCGCAGCCATCCGTGAAGGCCGACGCATGTTTGACAACATTCAAAAGTTTGTGCTTCACCTTTTGACTTCCAACGTCGGTGAAGTCATCCTCCTGGTTGCCGGTCTTGGCTTTGTTGACGACTCTGGTTTCTCCGTCTTCCCCGTCTCTCCTCTCCAGATTATCTGGATTAACATGGCCACATCCTCGTTCCCTGCCTTCGGACTCGGTCGTGAGCAGGCTGCACAGGATGTGATGCGCAAGCCCCCGCAGGACAAGAAGCGTGGTGTATTCACTAACCAAATTATTGTCGACATGATTGTGTACGGTTGCATCATGGGCGCCTGTACCATGGCTACATTTTGCATCATCGTTTACGGCGCCAACGGTGGAAACCTTGGGTCGGAGTGCAACCAGTCCTACTCCGAGGACTGCATTCCCGTCTTCAAGGCTCGTGCCGCCACTTTTGCAGAGCTCACCTGGTTGATCCTGATCTCTGCCTGGGAATTCAAGAGCTTGCGCCGATCCATGTTCCGTCTCAACCCCGACGATGACAGCAAATTCCCCTTCTTCAAGGACATTTACTCCAACAAGTTCCTGTTTTGGTCCGTCATTGTCGGTGGTCTGTCTGTGTTCCCCGTCGTCTACATTCCCTTCCTCAACCACAAGTTCTTCAAGCACACGGGCATCTCTTGGGAGTGGGCGCTGTCTGTGGGCTTCACCTTTGTCTTCGTCGCTGGCATCGAGTTGTGGAAGCTTACTAAGCGCCACTTCCGCCTCCTCGAGGATGCGCCCATCAAGCGCGGCACCTGGGGCCAGGGAGGCTCCGACGAGGAGGGTCGCAAGCTCGGTCGCACCATGTCGCTGTCCAGCTTCAAGACTTGGGCCTCGTTCTCGCGAAAGGACACGGGCGAGTCGTTTGGCAAGCACAGCACAGCGAACAGCGGTGTCTTTGTGCCACAGGGCTTGGCCGCCACGGAGGCATGAATTACGTGCATCTCTGCAAATAGCAAATTAACGAGGTCGAAATTATAATCTGAGAAAATCTGGAGTGTTAAAATGAATGAGAAGGACCGCATCATCTATGAACCCATGGAGCGGTTGCCCATGATGATATTTGACGTTTTGATTTAATCCTGTTAGTTACCCTTGACACAGGGGCTTAGATATCCAATGCCCACGGCACAACGTGCCTGGCTCATGAATAATATTGAATTTATGAAGATATATTTTGGTTTTCTTTTTATCTTATGAAATAAAATAGCTATTAAATGAGTGAATAGTTTAGAGTTGGGAACTACCCCCGTCGTCGCCTGTGTCGTGATTCAACCCCACCATGCCTCCGATTCCTGAGGTGGAAGGTTTTCGCTTATAGCAAAATCCAAGCCAAGGATCCAACGACGCCCACGAGCAGTGACGTCCATTGCACGACAGCCCTGCGGCTTTCTCCGCTGCCTTTGTGTTGCTGGGTCTTATTCACATTCAGGTACTCAACGCCCATTTGTGTCAATGAGCCCTGCTCGTTCAG
Source organism: Calonectria naviculata (assembly GCA_003031705.1). Lineage (NCBI taxonomy): Eukaryota > Fungi > Ascomycota > Sordariomycetes > Hypocreales > Nectriaceae > Calonectria > Calonectria naviculata. The sequence continues at coordinate 19,486 of NAGG01001248.1, forward strand.
AAGAGCGGCGTATGTGCCGACCTGGGAGGCGCCGGGGCGGAAGGCGCCAAAATAGGTGTAGCGGGCAATGTAGTCATTTTTGTCAAAGTACTCGAGCGTCTTGTTGAAGAATGCGCGGGTGAGCCTGTGGCCCCTGTGGGCATATGCATACTCGGTGATCCAGATTTTGGCATTGGGCCAGCTGCAAGCCATGTATGTGAGTATTTTTCTTTATAAGTCGACTGAATTCGGGGAGTTTGAGACAAGACTTACACGGCGCGGCGCTCGTCGATGTGGGCGACAAGACCGTCAAAGCTGTCGTACCAATGGATGGGGAGGAAATCCCAGGTGCAATTCCTCTGCTTCCGGTCCAGGTCGGTCAGGATGGTCGAGCAGTTGTCGAGGAACTGCTGCAGCCAGAGCATGCCGATGGGGCCGCCCGTCATGGCGGGGAGGCCCAGCTTGACGCCGCGGTCGGCGAGGGGCTCAAAGTTTGCGACCCAGGCCCGGGCGGCGTCCCTGGGGGAGATGTCGCTGCCGCCCGCGCTGACGGGGGCGTTGGGCTCGTTGAAGCCCAGGACGTGGGTGATGTTGAGGCCGTCGTCGATGAGGTTCTCGACGTGGCGGCGGAAGGACGGGTCGTCGGCGTCGCTGCTGATGCCCCACATCATGGGCACGAACTCGAACTCGGACTGGGGCCGCTTGCGGAAGACGGCCGAGGGCTGGACGCCGTAGTTGTAGTACCACGACAGGCGGCTGCCGGGCTGGACCCAGATCTTGTTGTCGGCCGGGTGCTTGCGGTTGGGGACGTAGCAGAGGCCGCGCTTGGAGGAGGAGGAGTGGGACGACGACGACGACGACGGCGACGATCCCGTGGCGGAGGCGATGATGGCGATGATGATGATGGCGAGGTTGTATAGGGATAGTGAGAATGGCATGGTTGGGCAGGTGTCTCGGCGCGTGGGCCGGAGTGGTGGTGGGTGCTGCCCGTTTTGTTGTTCGTGTAAGTCCGTTGTGGTGTTTTGGCTGATGGTGGTCTAAGAGAGGTCGAATCCCTTGTTGAAAATGAAAAAAAAAAGGAAAAATTGCGTCGTGCTTGGTTAGTTATTTCGTTCGAAATTTCTCTATTGAGTAGTTGGTGGTAGTTGGAATCTCTGGTCGAGTCTGTAATTGTATTGTTAAAGGAGTGTCTCGTTGAATTGCGGACGTGTAAGGACTGTGTGAATGGAGTCGTTTTTGGGTGCAAAGGAGCGTGTGGGCTACTGCCACTGGGCAAAAGGAACGTGGTTTACACAAAACATCAAAGAAGGGAAAAAAGAGAAGAGAGAGAGAGGAAGAGGAAATGCCAAACGGGAGAGGGGCATTCAGAAAGGATCACGCAGAGGAAGGCAAAAAAACCCAAAGCTCAAGAATGTCAATTATGGCCATCTGACGTTGCAGGCCGAATATGGAATTGCCCTGACGGCATTGAGATAGCTGCGCTCCATAGTGGCGTTGAGGCGCTAGGGGATGCCGGAGGTTTGAAGCTGTGATTATGATGAGTTTTGAGTGCCTGCTGTTGAATGATGTTTATTTGCTGAGAATTCATTATTATTGACCATTATCCGTTGTCTATGTTCTTGTACAATTCTAGCGGTTTCCACATAAATTGAACTATTGTAAAAATGTCTCAATTGGCCACGCGACATCACTTCACGGTTTACAAGAAGGTAGTCGTGTAGTTCAAGTCGCGTTCTGCTGGAAAAGGAAATCCTGTGTCGTGCATGCCGCCGCCATGCCCAACGCGAAAGGGCGCTGAGTTTGAGAGGGATTCCAACGCGAAAAAAAAAGGTGGTTATCATGTCATGACGTGTCTCGGCGTCATGTGACTTGGATTTACATAGATTAAGATTCGTCTAGAACTTTTCTTGTCTTTTCCCTTTTAAAACTGGTCTGCCGCTCCTCGGGATTTGGTCTGGTTTGCTAGACGTGCTAGAGACGGACATCGGGGCCATTTCCCGGCGTGCTTCGGGATTGCGGGCGCTGCTTAAGTAAGGCAGTAAACCTCGGCGCGGCAGCGTCCCCGGGCGTCACCCCCCCAAAGCTACCCCGTAGCGTCCCCCGTGGG
>NAGG01001253.1:0-12237 GCA_003031705.1 Calonectria naviculata
TGGGGATGGAGACGGACGGGGGATGCTCAAAGGGGGCCGGTGCTAGGGCGAGCAGGCTCGGGAAAAAGCAAGAATGCTGTGGCGAAGAAACTGGTCACAATGTTTTGGATTCAGAGCATTTTTGACATAAAACACCGGGCAACACCGTGATACATGAGCTTATTCGCTGCAAGAGACACGCAATGTCTTGGGGGTTCGGGGGCCAGGGGGCCAATTGGCAGCACCGCCAGCAGCCAAACTTCGTATAGTGAGCCTCAATATGTGCCTTGACGTCAGATTGTGCGTCTGATTCGTATCCGATGCGCGGAAGTGAAGCATCTAATGCATACCAACGGGAGCTACAGCATGAGTGCTTATGGTGGAAGATTGGTGGACAGAATGGCGGAATCCAACTGATATAGCCCGGCAGTCAAAAATATAGGCATTGCGCGTCCATGACCCACGGCGGCATTCAAGCGAGCATGCAATTTAGCTCATCCCATAGACAAGATGGATCGGTTGATAGGGGGGGCCCCCCGGTATCCACTCACAATCCGGCTATTTTTTTTCTTCTGCCCTCTCAACGCGTCTTTTTACCACCCCGAGAGTCCGCCCGGTTCGTAGGGGGCCGTGGGCCTGTGGGTTGCATTGTTCGCCATCTTGGGATCACCAGCCGGGAAATGGGCCGGATTGACAGAGTATTTCCACCACCAACCTGGCAGCGTCGGCGGGCGATTCGTCACCTCATTTGCACAGGCTTGGGGACCCCTGGCGTGGCCTCGCCTTGACTTGTCGCTCGAGATAACCGCGAGCAGGCCAAAGGCAGAACACTCAGTCTGCAGCGACTCGGTTGGCTGGGCCCATGTTCCCTCCCAAACCTTGTCTCTCCGTGGCCTCCGTCTTCTGATCTCGCTTCACTGAGTCCCCGTCCTAGTCGCAGTCGCACTCCCAATCCCGACCAACCTGCATCTGCATCTGCACCTTCCTCGTCAAGCAGGCAGGTCTGGGTCCAAGCTTCCTGCACCTGCGCCATCTCGTGCCTGCCTTCCCTTCCCCAATCGTGCCATTCACCACCGGCCCTTATTTCCGCACTTGCCGCACTCCTCCCCCTCGGTGTCCGGCGGTCCCATACCAACTGTGTCGGTGCCTGTTAGTGTCTTGCCCCCCTCTCCTTCCAGGGCCTGTTCGCGGTCAACCTTTGGAAAAAAAGTACTGGGTACGTACCCTGCACGGTACGTACCTCATCTACGCCCCACTAAAGCTTGGCACGCACGGCAGCCTCTCCTACCACATGCAGCAAGGCCCCCACGGCTCGCTCCTTCCCCCCGTCTGGCTGAGTGTGAGTGGTGAGTGTGTCTATGAATGAGCGTGTGTGTGTGGTAGCTAGGTTTTCTTGGGGCGGCACAATCCCGCGTATTCAAAGACCCTTGGGCCACCACTCACTTCCTCGCCCCAAGGTGGACAATATTGACAACCCTTTCCCATTAATTCCCCTTCCAGCCTTCTGGCTCGACTTCCCTTTTCTCTCTTCCAACCTAAGACACCTCGTGCTGCAGAGCAGACGGAACACTTCGAGATACCTACCTTCGATCAATCGTTTGTATACCTACCGTTTTAACCTTGTTGTGACGCCACTCCTTAAACGGCCGCCAACACCTGATCTCGATTCACTTTGCTTCGCCTTGTCCGACATCGCCTTGCTCTAAATCTGGACCTCTGTCTCGCCTGCTCTACTACTACTGCGACCTGTCTTCCTCTCTATTTTTCTCCCCCGACGCAGACGACCTTCCCCCCCGCCATGTCAGGACAGTAGCCGCGCCTCCATCGACATAGATAACGCGACCCGCGATAGCGATAACGACGGCTGCCGACGAGTTATACGGTCGTACAAGACTCGCCCCCCGAAGTAGCACCACATGCACTCGAAACATACGCCCATGTCGCCTGGTTTTGTCCACGGCGGGGAAAAGTCCGACCTGGTACCAAACTGGGGTCGTCCCTCCCGCCGCCATGCGAAGCGGGCTATGCCATTCTGCATGCCTCCTCCACGCCGAAGAGCCGTTTTCCTTTCCGTCGTCATCATCCTCACCTTCTTCTTCCTAAACTCCGACTCGAACCTCGAATACACACTTCCCTTTGGTTTTGGTGAAGATGGACCAGACCGCCCGTGCTTTCTACACGCGCCCACATGCGCCCCTGGGATAGACCATCTTCGTCGACCCTCGCTCGGCCTCACGAGGGACGTCATTTACCAGAAACGATGCATTCGCCCCGTCATCAACGAGACGGTGGACAGAGCATCAATCGCCGAGCACTCCCAGCCACTCATTGGTGAAGGCCGACTCGTCCACCTCGACGAGAAGTGCGAAGGGTGGCAGGAGCCTCAATGCGAGCCCATTACCGTCAATGTGCCCGCGCCATACCCTAAACGGGATTACTCACACATGCTCTTCGGAGTTGCTACCAGCCTGGACCGTCTCGTGGAATCAATGTCCCAATTCGAGACTTGGATGTCCCACTCTGGCGCCCGATTAGTTGCAGTTATTACCGAGTCAAAGCCCAAGGACGCCAAAAAGTTCGACAAGATTACCAAAAAGTTCCGAGACCACGGAATCGACCTTACAATTGTCAAGCCATGGAACAAGACAATTAGTGGAAACGAGCAGCACTTCGCCATCGTGCGCGATCTGCTCCGCCACTCTACCCCTAACACGAAGTGGGCTGCTATTGTTGACGATGACACCTTCTTCCCCTCGCTCTACCAGCTGGGACAGGTTCTAGACAAGCATGACCACACCATCCCCGCCTACATGGGTGCCCTCTCGGACAACTTCGATGCTGTCAAGTTCCACGGATACATGGCTTTCGGCGGTGCTGGTATCTTCCTTAGCATTGGCCTACTTCAAAAATTAGATCCTCATATTGAGGAGTGCCTTAACGAAGAGCACGTTCCCCAAGGAGACGGCCTTCTAAAATCTTGCATTTACACAAAGACGGATACCAAGTTTACCGTCATCGAGGGACTCCATCAATTGGACATGGGCACCGACCTGAGCGGTCTCTACGAGTCGGGCCGCCTTCCCTTGAGTCTTCACCACTGGAAATCATGGCACCAAGCGCCAGTCCATGAGATGGTCAAGGTTTCCGAGTTTTGCGGTAGCTGCTTCCTGCAGCGTTTCCAATTTGGAACCGATACCGTACTATCAAACGGATACAGCATTGCAGTGTACCCCAACGGCACAAAAAATGTCGACTTTACTCACACCGAAGGCACTTGGGATGGATGGCCAGGATTCGAGTGGAGTTTGGGACCGATGCGAGATCCACTGAACCGCCACCAGAAGAAGAGTTATCGACTAGTTGAGTCAGAAAAGGTCGGCAAGAATCTACGCCAGATCTTTGTCCACCGGGTGGAAGACGACCTGCCCGGTCCAGATGAGCCACCATTGGACGAGGGCTTGAGGATATCGGATATGAAGGACGAGGTGGTGGAGCTGTGGTGGGAGTGGTGAAGATTGAACTAGAGGTTATATTTCACTGGTACATATGCGGGGAGTGTATGTAAACACAGATGACAGAAGATACCTGCCGGGTGGGACTGTACTAGATGAACCAGCCACTACCGGCGCATAGATAATGTTAATGACTTGTTTATACCTATCTAAGCGTACTGGACTCAATCAATCGTGACTTGGCCACCTGACATGCCGCCCGCCCACCAACATCGGGTACCAGAGGCTAATTTGGTTAGTACGCGATATCGGATGCGCAGAGAGGGTGGGGAGACCTAATCAATTGCGCCTTACTGAACAACTGCCTGGATAGTCGCGGCCACGAGTGGAATTCGTATTTATTCAACGTCGGCGCTTGGTTACTGTTGGATGTTTAATCATATTCGGCATTCATCTTTTGTTGCTACATCCAGTCTTTGGCGATTTGTTGGCTTTTGTGGCCATCCCAAACCGTTGCCCCACCATGGATTCACTTGCGAAACTCACTGTGCTCCCTGCCATCTGCTTGGTAATTTTGACAGTTACGAGCCTAGTCAGTTGCTTACCCCCAAGAAGAAGTCATTTCAATTACGTTGACCAGTTCTGTAGGCCAGGAGATGGATGCGAGCGCGCAGGCAACAGGCAGTCTCCAGAGAGGTTGAAGCGTTGCCCGAGAAGGCGTTGCCGATCGAACCTCTGGTTGACTTTGACTGGAAAACTGCTTCTCGAAGACAGCTACGGCCTTTTAAGCCGACATACCACATTACCATGGGTACGTGGAAGATGGTCAAGATGGAAGATGATGACTTGCTGAGCCGCCTTTCTAGCTATCCGGGCCGACACACCATCTGAACTGGTTACTATTGACGAAGACTACCTCGATCGTGTCACACTAAGGCGAAACCTCATCACGGCTCATGGAAACAAGGTGCATGGTTTTGTTCCCGGCGGAGAGGCGGCAGTGAAAGAGCTGTACAGCTATCTTCTGGCCGAATATCTCCCGACTCGCTTCCCATCCATATTTCAGTTATCTGACGACAACTCGTCGTGCACAAACCTCGCCACCGGCAAAACGTTTCCGACGTCGTCTGGTGAAGATGTCGATTCTGCCCTGCGGATCCTGGGCGAATCGGTCGAGGAGGATCTCTTTTTGCTTCAGCAGGAGCCCGAAAGCCACCGATCCGTAGCCTTCATGTGCTGCTTTCCCTCTGGCTTTGACCCGGCGTCAAAGCTGGGCAAATCGCTGACTGAAATTCACGCGCCGGTGCCATCGTATGAAAAGATTGGCTCGAGCATGGAACGATTCTTCAGAAGATTGGAAGTAGGAAAGGGCGTGAAGCGCGCAAACGTAAGTCATGGCCACTTATTTAATGGAGAGGTTCTATGCTAATTACTTGGGGGTCCAGTGGTCGGTGCAGACTCATACGGAACTTTATGACAATTCGATGAACCACATCAATGGTGATGACGAATACGAGAAGGACGAAGACGTTGACATTACCAAGGTCAGTTCATTTACGGTGGCCACTGCAAGATCAGCTGTCTAATCCCTTGCCTGTAGGCATTTTTACGCATCGAGCTCCAGACGCTCACCCGTCTCCCAAAAACCAACGCCATCCTCTTCTCTTTCAAGACCTATCTCTATCCTGTCCAGCAGATTAAGGAAGAAGGCCTTGGCTCTGCGTTTGCTGACGCCATTGAAGGCTTGCAGAAGGGCAATGCGCCAGGCATGTGGACTTACAAGAGCGCAGTGCGGTGGGGGAAAAGCATTTGCGAATATCTACGAAGTGTAAACTAGAGACGTTGGCGAGGCATGATTTGGGTTTGGTGGCTTGAGGGAATTGGATATTGCTGTTAAATAGGGACTTTTGGGAATGAATAAGCCATTGTATAAAGGTGCGCAACTATGATGACTTTCATCAGGCCTGGGAATTATCGTATACGTCGCTTGTATCTTCACATAACTACCCAGCCGTCTACATGATCCCACGTTGACTGAATGTACCTTAATGCGGACTCGTATTCTAGATATGTTGCCGAGTATCGGATGCTTTTTCGGATCGTATAGTTTGTCAGATATTGTAAACTGACCAGCACCCGGTTGCTTTTGCCCAAATCAGAACGGCAAATTGATACTTTGACAGGTCATGATAAAGAGAAGACGTATCGTTCGCCAGCTATCTTTACCCCGCGGCGATGGCGGCGGGATGGCGGCGCGCCAAGGCGTCAGACAGGGTGCTCTCAATCGGCCTACCGCATTGGGAAAGAGAGGCTGACTGAAAGGTGAAGAGGCCATGACCCCGCGTTCGCATGGTGGTGGGTGGGGTTGATGATGATGAATGAAGTAATCTGGGGGATCTGAGAGGTCCCTTGTTGGTATCTGGGCAACTGTTGTTTTGTTGTGGTAATGGTGATGGCATTTAATTATGATGCAGTGACATACTAAGCCGAGTGGTGACTACTTATATACATCATACCATAGTTCAGACGTGCTATTTATTCGTGTTTCATTCATCTTGTGGCTGTTTAATCGGTGCCGCTACAAGCAATGGAATTGATAATTGATACATCCATTGCAGACGAATGATGAGGCAGTAACGTCATGTTCTACGGTCGCATCGTAGTGCAGAGCATGCTGTATTCTCCAAACAAATATCCAACACCAAAAAATGAAAATAAGTCACCATGGCCAATATCGCAAACTGTTGCGAAGAAAGACACAATCCTCCAATTGACCCTGGCCGTCTCATGCTGCAGAGTGGCAAAGTGGAGACATCCTCCCAAAGGAGTTTTCGGAGTCGACTCCGAACCCTTCCCAATTGAGACGACGACAATGACTTGATTGGCCTGCCGGCAGATGGGAATCATTGGGTCCAGAAGCTGTTGCTCCATGGAATCTATTGAACAGCCCGGAATCTGGGGAGGACAACGGGGTTAAGAAAAAGACATAAAATACGTCGACTCTCGCGTTTACACCGGAGTTACGGCTTGTTTTTCTCGTGCCGCCAGTGTCATGATTGTGTCTGTCGTCCTATCACCTCTCGGCTCTGCACCACCACACCGGATATAACATCATTTTCGCCATAAACCCATAGCGATGAATTATTATCTGCACACAGCTCAGAGGCCATGGGCTTTCCCACTGGGATCTGCTCCTCCATTTCCCTTGATGAAACTGACTCACCGCGTGTTTTGGCTTCGATGCCATCCATAAAACATGCGTTGATGACGGCGCTGACAAATTTCCTGCCCCCACCCTTAATGCCGCTAGATCACCCCCCTCAGCCAGTCAAGGCCAGTCCATCGTCATCTCTGGCGTAACGCAGAAAAAGGCCACCGCCGCTTCCTCTCACTTTGGAACCTGGCTTATGAATTTTCATCTTGTCTCATCTTGTAAGAAGCCATGTTTACCGTATTCGGCGTCCCGACACCAACGCCCTCGTCCAGCTCCAGCGAAAAGGCGTCGCCGCCTCCGCAGCCGCGACCAAAGCGGGCGCAGGTCTCGCGGGCCTGTGATTGGTGTCGCCTCACCAGAGTAAAGTGCGACACGGTCAGGCCTTGTCGCAACTGCAAAGAGGCGAAGCGGGAATGTGTGAATGCCGGCCGCGATGATTTTAAGAGCGTGGCTGCCGCGACCAAGTATGAATTTTCCCCGTGTCGTTTTAGTAAGGGGTCTCAAGGTGGCTAATTCATGACACAGGGAGGTGCAGAGGCTGCGACATCAGGTGCAAGAGTTGGAAGCAAAATTGATGACACCACCTTCACCAAGTGAAGATTCCTATAGGCGCCGTGGCAAGACAAAGTGGAAGGGTGTAAAGAAGAATGGGGTCCAATATGGCTCCTCCTCCCTGCAATACTTTGTCCATCGACTCAGCACCTACACGAGGATGGAAATATCTCCAGAGTCACTTCCAGCTATTCCCTTGGCCTCTCCATTGGATTCAATGCCGGATCCCAACCGACTCCAGCGACAACAGCAGGACGTTTTGCTTGATCTATTCTGGCAGGGACATCATGCCATTTATCCGGTGCTAGAGGAGACCTGTTTCAGGAAACACTACGCATCGCTCTGGGAAAGCCAGTCGAGTAGAAAACCCTGTCCGCTGGTGGACAGCGCCTTGGCCTTGTGCATTCAGTTTGGGTCGACATACATGTCGTGTGGGAGCAACGACGAACTTCCAGGGCGAGACTACTATCTAAGGGCGCAGTTCTACTTGAGTCAAAACGTCGGCCCGCCGTCTCTGATAACTGCTCAGTGCTATTTTCTAAATGCTCTCTATCTGTTGGCGACGAGCCAGTTCGAATCGGCATATGTCATGACTGGTACCGCCGTTCGAGTTGCGCAATCTCTTGGTCTTCAATACAGCTCGTCCGAAGACGAAGACGAGTCAATGAATCCAAATGAGGCTGAGTGTAGAAAGAGATTATGGAGTTGTCTCGTCATGCTGGACATCCAAATCTCACTACATTTGGGTCGCCCATTTATCATCCAAGACTCACCTCTAGCCGAACCGCAGCCGGATTCCGACTCGATAGCTCAATCAGTCGGTTCCACATACACGCTTGGCCCCGAAATGGGCATCAACTGGCTGCGGTTCCAACACGAGCGCCGTCGCCTGTTCGACCTGGTACGGGAGATCCACGACGAGTTTTACGCGGCGTGCGAGAACGTGCTCGACGGCATCGACGCAAACGACTTTTACCAGCATCCCTCGGCGCGGGAGAAGTGCGCCCAGTTCCTGTTCCAAAAACTAAAGAAGCTCAAAACCTGGGCCGATGAGCTCCCGGACGGCCTCAAGACGCAGAGGAGAGACGGAGTGCCCCTGTCCACCGACCGCTCGGGCTTGGACCTGAGCAACAGCGACCCGCTCTGGCTGCAGCGCCAGCGTCTCGTGCTCGAGCTCGAGTACCACAACTTTGCCATTATCCTCCGCCGGCCATTCATTTCGTTTCTTCCCACCCCGGCCCTTGGGACGCTGTCGAGCGACAACCACTGCATCGTGTCGGGAAATTCTGCCGTCACCATCTCGAATATCCTGCAGCAGGTCCTCAGGGATACCGATATCCTGACCGGATGGTATCAGGTATCAGATTGGCAGCTCAGCGCAGTGTTTGCGATAGCTGGCTTCACGTGCGGATATCCCATCTGCCCGCTGTCGCCTACGCTGCGCAGGACGATACAAACCGCTGCGGCGGTGTTTAACCTGGCCAAGATTCCGGACAAGGCGGAGTTGTGCCACAGGCTAAAGGACAAGACCTTTGAGATTCTGACAGAATTCGGCAACAGGATTGGCATCACCAACCTTGTTCCAATAACAGTTCCCGAAAATGAAGCGGGCGCTCATATGGCGAATGCAAGTCTGCCCTCTTCAGTCGACCCAGACTTGTCCGCAATGGAACTCGGGAACCGGACAACGAGAATTTGCGATGAGATTGCCGGCGTGGACGCTGAAAATCTCTGGGTGGCGGACTGTTCAGGGACCGGTGGAACGTTGCTATGGGGAGACTTGCTAAAAGACTTGGGGGTAGGAATGGCGATTCCGTCGCTCGGCGAGGCCGCCTCATTACCGGTTTCAGAAACGATATAATAATTTTTTGCAAATTTATGCTTATAGATATACCATGTCGGGGAGTTTTGTACAGTTGGAATAAATAAAATGATGAACCACAAGTCTGACAATGCCTCGTAGCCGCCTGCCAAATTAGCAAACTAAATTAAATAAACCAGTATAAATAACCTGAAAAACAATAAAATTAGGTTTATATATTATGCTAGTATCATAAAATGCTATTTATTGTTTTATTGGGGCTTATATTGAGAAACTGGAGAGGTGACCGCAATCGAAAGGTGACCCTGGTGTTGTCGGACTTTGGGCACCTCATCTTAAACCTGCGCCATTGCCAATCCAACCACGTGGTGAAACTGATAAGTCCCTTGCAAATTGTTCACTCGATGTACTGCTTGACCTGCTCCTCTGACCAGTCCCAGAACTTTTTCGCCATCCCCTTGCCACCCTCGGATTCAGGGAGCGAGGCCTTCCGGACATCGGAGCGGACGGGCAAAAAGCGTCCCCACGGTGCAACTAAAGACAAAGGTCAGCGAAGCCTAGGCAATAGCAAAGTTTTTAAATACCCCAAGTACCAGTCTTTTCGATGGTAACTTCAGGAGAAAAGGCAGCAAAGAGCTCTGTGTAGGCTCCGTTGATGGGCGGATAGCATGAGAGTGCACGGGTGTAATAAAACCACCGGGCTGAGGTTCGGTCAAGTTCAGTGTGTAGGTTTCCGGGGTTGAGAGCCTAAGACATGTAAGAAAGGTCACAAGTTTTGTGTGTTTCGTATCATGATTACATACTATGCTAATAATGCCGTCTTGTTTGTGTCGCTTGGCAAATTCGACGGAGTGGAAATAGTTACCCGCCTTGCTGACACCGTACCTCAAGTAAACGTCCCGAGGCTTGTGGTAATCCAGGTTATCGAATTCAATACCGCCTTTAGGAGAGAGCATGTCGACAGCAGAACTAGAGACCCAAACAACACGAACCGAGTCTTTGGGGGCAGTCTTGGCGGTAGACTGGAGGATCGGCGTGAGAAGCTTGGTGAAGAGGAAGGGACCAACGCAATTGGTGCCAAGCTGCAGCTCGTACCCCTGCTTTGTCTTGGATCCCTCTGGAGGGGTCATGACTCCGGCATTATTGAATAGAACATCGAGTCTGGTTTCTGCCCCGAGAAACTCTTTGACTGAGGCACCAATCGTGGTTAGGTCAGCGAGGTCCAGCTTGAGATACTTGAGAGAGCCCTTGGATGAGGAGTGCTGCTGCTCAATCTCGCTAATGGCGGCCCGGGCCTTCTCCTCGCTGCGGGCAGCAACCCAGACGGTTGCATTTTTGCTGTATAGCACCTGAGCGACTTGCTTTCCGACGCCCGTGTTGGCGCCAGTTACGAGGCAGACCCGACCGGTGAGGTCTGGGACGTTGGCCTCGGTGTAGCGTGGCTTGGGAGGAAATGTTTGGGTCAGGAGATTCATGGCTGCTGCTGCTACGGCTTGGGCCGGGGACGTTGGGATGAATGCATCTGCTCAATGGCGAACAGATGCAATGAACTTTGAGATACGAATGGTGGCGCTAAGAAGCGACCGGGGTCCGGGCAATTAAACGGATACATGGCCTGACAATATCTCCGAGATAACCTTCAAATCACAGTTTCATCCAGGGGGACCGTTTTGGGCTGCACCCACGGATAGGTTGGTTGAGGAGAAGGCCTCCTTTGGGGCATTGCGACTATATGACATCTGCCGGCGTCACTGTTTAAGGAATTATAGCGAGATTGGCCGTTGCTGCAGGTGCCAGAATACCGACACGCTGTCAGCGCTAGTAGTGGACCCGGGGAGGACGCCCCAGGGGAGCACCTAGCCGTTGGGTGGCAGAGAGCTAGACATGGCTTAGACGCGCCCGCTCTCAGCCTTGGGCAGGTCGCACAGCAGCATGCCGACTACACCGACTCGGTGAGGACTAGGGATGCCATTGCTGACTTCCTTTCTTTTTTCCCGTGTCCCGTCTTCTGGGCAAATGAGAAATTTTCTGGGGGGCGTCGGGAGGGTTGCACGACAAGCAAAGAGCCCTGTGCCGTTCAGCTCGTGCGACTCTGTGCACGTGACTTGCAGCCGAGGATTGGCTGTTGGAGACGAGAATGAGGGGAAGCCATGGGACGAAAAAAGAAGAAGCATGCAATTGGAGACATGGATTGGGCGGCACCTTCCTCCAAGACCCGGCAGCAGGGCGGGCTACGATTGGCTGCAATTGGCCGGGAATGTCATCAGCCACGCAGCAGCCACACTCCCGACAGCTCATGACCCGGGGCATGGACGGGCAGGGACGGACAGGGACGGATGCACCCCTGCTTCCCTGTTTCCACGGCCGATTCCCCAGCCACCAGCCACACACCATTGACCACACGCACGCACCCAGAGTCGGGTGAGCCGCATCTGATTGCTGATGGCATGGCTTGGCCCCGAACCAACCAAGTCACGGCTGCATCGTCCGCTTCCCGCTCCACAACCACGACCACCACCATAACGCGAGACAACAGCGTTGCCTTGCTTTTCTTTTTCTGCTTCGTTCTTTGCTTGGTTGTTTCTCGTCCGCATCGCGCGCCCTCCCCCTCTTTTCCTCCCATCCCCATCGCCCTCATCGTCCCCCGTCCCCGCGTCCGATGCTCGCCGTCTGGCTGGCGCAACCAACCCGACCCTGCACCCTCCGCCGCCGCGCCGGTACTGGGCAACCAACCATCGTCATCCACGGTTAACCGCGTCTCGACTCGACAGCGAACCACACCACCACCCGCACATCATTAATCCCCCCCTGCGACCAAGGCCTGCTATTGCTATTGCTTCTCGTGGGATATGCTCTGATTCCGGCGGCCAGGGCGCAACACAAACAACTTTTTTTTTTCCCCCTCCCCTTCTTGCCGCGGGCCTCTTCCTTGTCCCTTGTCATCGCGACCGACCCCATCTCCACATCAGCCTTGCCCGCCGAGCCTCGTCTCTCTGAGCTTTGTTTGCGCCCTCTCTGGCCCTTCCGTCCCCCTTCGGTCTCAACCGCATCTGCATCTGCACCCGCGTCCGCATCCGCATCCCGTGCGCCTATTCTGCGGGTCGCCGTGCTCTGCTCTTGCCTCGCTCCTGCTCACAGCAAGCGTCGTCGTTGCCGTCGCGCCGTCCGCATTCCGCCATCATGAGTGCCCCTTGTAAGAACCACCCACCCCAAAAAAG
>NAGG01001254.1:0-26203 GCA_003031705.1 Calonectria naviculata
GGGTATCGGGCGGAAACGTGCAGGGGGAGGGATGATTTGTACAGGTGCACGGCATTGGAGACGAGACGGTGGCGTTTTTTTTTTTTTTTTACTTGTTTCTTTCTTTTGCCCGTCTCATGGCGGTGGTGAGGGGGTCGTGCGGGACCCATCCATTGTCTCGGGGACGGGGCATTGCATTGGAATGCGGCGTATGTGTCGGTCGGTGAAGATTCTTGGCGGGTTGAGTGGGCTTTTTTTTATTTTTTGACAAGTGCGGTGTGTGGTTTGCTATGACGTGAGTGTGCCCGTCGCCATGTGTCCGTTGCATGTCCAGCCTAGATGGGGCCGCATTACTTACACCGACATGAATTGAATGACTTGTAAAGTGAGGATTGATATCAACGTGCCCAATCCTCGGTGTAGTTGGCGCCGATTGGTTCATCTATCCACAGGCATGAAACACGGGACGCTTTGGACAATGGCGGGGAGCCGATGGGAAAAACGGTCTTGCTTAGTTGTAGATCATTGCCCGTGGGTTGTTAGCCTCATCACTTAATATGGAGTAAATGAAGAGGCGTGCGTGCGTGTGTCTTAGGAAATAATTGGCTTGTGCTAAAGCTGTAAGTCGGGAAGTGGTTGGGGAATAGTCAAGTATCTCTCTACTTGGAACCTCGAAGGGACTATGCCATCTCATGTCTTGAGTGTCTTGGCAACTGTCGTAGACTTAGAGCCTCAATCAGGGAGCCCCCATGCAGAGACAAGTTACTCGGACTGCACAAGCGTTGGAACCATGGTTGTCGATCAAGTCTCGGCTTCTGAAAGACATGCCGAGCTCGGTGAACGTACCAGTCTCACACGCCGAATGGGGTTCACCTGATGCAAGAAGGGTAAATGATCAACAGAGCGTTACTTGAGTAACTATTGCATGATGAGGACGTTATGACACAAACGTGTTGATCCTGGCCAACCTTGCCAGGGTTCTCGATCGTTGTTTAAACGGCGTGCCACAACTAGGATTCGAGTCCATCTTGACTCGCCTCCCACGGCACGGCTATAATTATACTACAGGGGACCTAGATATTAAAATAGTCATTTTTGTGGTCACAAGCCTTGGTTCAAAGATGCAGTTACGATTGTTAAAGCGTTGAACGATGTTATTGTGTCACGGAGCAGTTCTAGACTGACAACTACCGGGGTGAAGCAACTGATGTTACTCTACTCACCGATCAGACGTTTTGCCACCTGGCTCAATTACTAACTAAAGGGATGAGCCAAAAGTCTGACAACCCCTGGCGGCCCGTCACTAGCCAATTCAACAAAATAAATAAAATAAACCAGGCTATTCTAGTATTAGCAGAAATTATTTATTGTTTTAGACCTTAGATTGACAAACTGGAGAGGTGGTGGCAATCGAAAGCTGGCACTGATGTTGTCAGACTTTTGGCACATCATTTTTATCCTCCCTCCCCTGCGCCCCGCGTTATTTGGATCTGAGGTATTGTGAACCCGTAAAATGCATTCACTTTACTAAATACACCCTTGCTTCCCAAGGGCCCAGCGTCAACTCCTCCAAACTCTCAGCATTGTGAATGAGGATCTCCCGTCCTCTTGACTTTAGTCTCTCAGGGAAGTCTACTGGCTGTGGGTCATCCGAGAAGTTCATACAGACGAGCAGCTCTTCGGCATTATTCGTAGGTACTGACCCATTGCTTTCCGAGGCTCGCTTGGTGAATGTGTACGTCTCCTTGTCCCATATGTCGTGGATCTCATAGTCTCCAAATACGGTTAGATGACTGTATGTCTTGCGAATCTTGAGGGCTTCTCGCCAGAAATTGAGCGGTGAGTCTTGTCTCTGGAGTTGGTCTTGGACGTTTACGTTTGGGTAATCGTCGTGGATCCGCATCCACGGTGTCGCCTCCGGAGCTGTAAACCCGGCATTCTTCTCTCCTGACCATTGCACTGGAAGTCGGGTGTTGTCCCTGGCTATCACTTGTAGCGCTTTGTCAATCTTGGCGAGCCACAGAGGGTTGTTGTTGTAGCGATCCTTGATATCGTTGTATGCGTTAATGGAGTCGGCGTCCTTCAGGTCATCAATTGTCCAGTGCTTGGGGTAGTTGTACATGCCAATTTCCTGACCCTGGTACAGGAACAGGGTTCCAGTGAGAGTTGCTTGAAAAATGGCCAGTAGCTTGGCCGCTTTCTCGCGCCACCGTGGTTCATCGGTGGCGAACCTGGTCAACGAACGCCCACCGTCGTGGTTTTCCAGAAAGACAGTACCCCAGCAGTCATGATCCCGAAGGAGACCTTGCACTTTGCCCATGGCGATTTTGAAATCAGGCAAATTATGCTTATAAAAGTGATGCTTTTTCCCGTTTTGGTATCGGTAACCCAAGAGGGTTGTGTCGGCATCGAAAACACAACTGACCTCCTGGGCGCTCGCCGATATGTAGGACAAGACGGCCTCGGTGTCGGCGTAGGGGCATTCCCCGATGGCAAATATTTCGCCGTACTTGGCGATCACCTCACGTTGGATTTCCTTTAGCCACTCGTGAGTCGGCGGTCGGTTCGTGAAGTACTCGAATGCAGGCTGGAACTCTTCCCCTTCCAATGTGATTGAGGCATCCGGAAACGTCATGTCTTTGGAGAAGAGATTCATCGCGTCGATGCGAAAGCCATCGATCCCCCTCTTGAGCCAGAACTCAAGAATCTCCGTGTGGATTGCCTTTCGAGTCTCGGTGTTTTCCCAATTGAGGTCGGGCTGCTCTACCATGTGCAGGTGGAGATAATACTGATCGCGCTCTGCTACGTACTCCCAGGCAGACCCTCCGAATACCGACTTCCAATTGTTTGGTGGCCGCCGATGCCCGTCGACAATGTGCGGGTTCCTCCAAATGTACCAGTCGGCCTTGGGGTTGGTGCGATCAACCTTGCTTTCGCGGAACCAAGCATGTTCGTTGCTGGTGTGATTGATGACGAGGTCGAAAACAATCTTCATTTGGCGAGCGTGGCAATTCTTTATGAGGTTATCCATATCATCTAGGGTTCCGAATGGCGGATAGATCTTCTGGTAGTCCGACACATCGTACCCGAAATCTTTCTGAGGTGAGTCGTACATGGGAGATAGCCATATTGTGTCGATTCCGAGGTCTTTGAGATAGTCCAGAGTGCTGATGATGCCGAGGATGTCACCGCGACCATCGCCGTCGCTGTCCTTGTAAGAGAGCGGCCATATCTGGTAACAGGTTGAGGTTTTCCACCAGCTATCGGATGGAAGAGGCATTATGTTGCTATGTCCAGAAGCAGAGTGGGTTGCAATTGAGGGGTTGGGGAGGATCTTAAGAATTGCCGGGATCTGCTGTTTGTTGGGCTGGCTAATTAATCCACATCTTGCGTCGATCTGCAAGTTTATTGGGATAAAAGCAACAGTACACGGCTAAAATTGTCCGCTTGACCCCATAACTTTAAGTTTAAGTGAAGTGGGTGTGATTGACATCCCAGACATCCAGACATCCCAGAGAGGACACAATCAACGACAAGCTGGGGGACGATAACTGGGGACAATAAGAATGCGTAAAGGATGTAATGAAATGGCGGGTTAATAGAAAACGGCGTATATAAATGCTATTTATCGACATTTATTACTCAATTTGATTTGGTCTTTGCCATCCGTTAAAGGTCAGGGTGGGGTAACATGTCCCGCTGCGGAGTTGCGCAGCATTAGGGACTACCGGTGAGCAGCAGGACTGGGCTGAGTATTCTTTCAATTGGGTATGCACCGTTCTGTACGCCACAGAAATCACAAATTTGGTGATGCTGGTACTTACAAGTAAAAAATTTAACGTTGGACCGCCAAACTGCAACTGGCCTGACTGAGTTTCGCATGTCTGAAAATATGCCGTTGGCCCCGCGATATTAGCGGGAAGCCGTGTCTGATGTTATTTTATGGAACTTGATGTCTTGATGGAGCCGTTACACTTATCGGGCTACCTAAAATTACAGCCCAAGAATGAAAATATAATCTGAAATGATGACGAACAGTTGCATTCTTTACACTGGCAAATACGTGTACTCAATTGCGTCTGAGTATTTTGACACTTTCAGCGGCAACGCCCCCATAACTTGTCAAAGTGGCTAATGAAAGAAGTGAGAATAGTCGGCGTAAATCCTTTACGGTAAGTTCTTCACTCTTAACTCTTTTCCAGTATTTAACCTGCCATATCCTCCATCATATCGTCAAGTCGGCTGAAACGCGAGTCAAGTCTCTGACACCCCTCAAGTAGTGCGCTATATGTATACCCGACGCCCCTGCAAGCCCTATTGCTTTTTCAAACCGATTTTCCACGACATTTTTCTCCGCTCCAGCATTTACAAGAAGCTTCACAATGTCAAAATGCCCTTTTGATGCCGCGAGTTCAATTGCAGTGTGTTGCCCAGAGGATACATCTACCTCAGCACCAGACTCTAGTAGAAGAAGAACCATGTTGAACAATCCAGATTCACATGCGCGTTTTAGCGGAGTGTAGTCTCCAGATATGAGTTCGATATTAGCACCGCCGTCAATAAGAAGTTTTCCAATAGCTACAACCACCTGAGGTGATTGATAGCTGTAGCATACAAGTTGAAGAGGGGTCCAGCCATATGAGTCAGCTGCATTCACATCTGCACCGTGATCTATGACGTATCGGACCATGTTTATATCCCCGTGCTTGCATGCTTCTCCAAGCACAGAAGAGTATCCAAATACATCTCTCAAGATCAGACCTACCTGTCTAAAGCCCCGTGCAGCATTATATTGGCCAAGAGACTATGATGGCATTAGTAATTTACGACCTAGCGATAGAAGAATCTCCTTTCAAAAAGAATTTCTGCCATAGCTCTAGGGAAAATATTACCCACCTCTGTATGATGAACTCTGTTAACGTCGGCTTCGTGTTCAATGAGGTACTTGACTACATTGAATCGACATCCCCAAGCAGCTAATTGAAGTGGTGTTGGGTACCTAGACCTCGAAGAGTTTACGTCGGCGCCGTTCGATACGAGTATATCAACAATATTCAGAATACTCTCATCGTAGTTCGGGAGCCCCAGAAGGGTTGGCCTTGAATCGAGTAGTAGTTGTAGCGGTTCCATCTCTCCAGAATTGAAACTATCAGCGGTACAATTACCCTCAATACGAGCTCCATGATCAATAAGAAACTTGAAGTGCGCTCCATCAGCAACCTTGTAATACCTCTCAATACTAGCCTCATCATCAGCAAGAAACTGGAGGTGGACTCCATGTGAGACCCATATCGACTTCCGGGTCATCGCGTGAAGTAGTTTAAACTCGAGTGATCCGGATAATGGGGGTTCCTGGACAAATCGGCAACCCTCACCCCAGAGAAGTTCAGCTATGGGCATGCTGCAAAATACCAATGCGAACAATAGGACAGTTGTTTTACTTAATTTGCTGTCATACAATATCCTCATGCTGTTTATTTCAGGTGTCGAATGTATGATGGTGGTTATGAGGTTGGTATCCTCATTCAACATTGCCATGCCCAGCAGATGATCGTCACGATAGTATTTAAATAACTCAGGTCTCAGTAGCGATGGAAGCAAAGAATCCACAAAGTACCTTTTACATTTTACTCGATGAAAAAGTAAGTCGATGGTTTCATGGTGTATGGTGACTGCCGCTCGTAGTAATAAGTCTACTACTTTATCATCGCAATTATAAAAGGCCCAGTTGATTGGTCGGTAGATGTCCCAATCGATAGTTGTATCATCAAATTCAAAAATCATTTTTTTGTTTTTCGTCCACCGTTCATTAATATCATTGATAAGGGTTAGTTCTTGTATGTTTGGTTTCTGTAAATTTGGGCAGTCAGGGTTGGCGCCAGCATTTAAAACCTCCTTCACTTCGGCTTCATGTCCGAATCTGACAGCCATCAGAAGTCGAAGCTCTTTGAGGAAAATAGGACAGATCCCCTGAGGGTTCTTCAAGTCAGATAGGCTCCGGCAAATTCTGAGGCTAAGAGGATCCAAGATCCAGGGTAGCACAATGCGAGCAAAATCTGATGAGTAAAATGAAAGCATCTCTGCGCAAGTGAAAGGGACACTTTCCCTGTCAAGTTTGTCAAATGCGCCTCTGTCTTCATCTCGAAGAAGTAACTGAGATAAAAGCCATTCAAATGTTTGTGATTGTCTGACTGCGGTCTTCGGGCTGATAGGCGTGCTCGAAGGATAGCCGAAGAGCTTGTGCAGGGTGAGACCATGGTTTAGGCAAAGAATGGCCATCTGCACATCTTTGACTTCAACTGCAATGACCAAGGCATAATTATCTTTGATTGTAATGCCATTCACTAGCGCTTGGGCAAGGTCAGGGACATATAGTGATGCTATTGAGTTCAGCAACGATAAACGGTTTATCTCTGGGAAGGTAGGATCAAGTGATTGTTGTATAGCGTGAAATGCAAGTCGAGTAGCACAAGTGAGCCTAGCTGAAGGAATCTTACGAAAGTGCCTATTATGGAGCCATTCGAAACGACTCATTGCATGGATAAAACAATTCGCAAAAGGAACGAGCTGTTCATTTTGCGACTTGAATAGAATTTCGAGAAGTTGATTGTGTCTGTCATCGAGGAACCAGTATAATAGACGACTATAGTCGAAATACAGGACCAGTCCATGGTTTATCATAAAGTTGATTGCCATGTTGAGAAGATCTGTTTTCGAATAAGACCGCAAATCGATGACATTGAGCGGATAGCCAGGTATTGCTAGTTGAAACATGGTCTGACTTCCAGATTCAAGAATCGAAGCCAATGACTCCCAGGACCAGGAGTAAACTGGAGGTCTTGTAATAGCTCCATGAATGGGACTTGGAAATACGGTGTCCAAACCTTGGTCAAACAAGTATCAGAAAACAAGTCGCCATGGTTGACTTCGAACGTACCAGAGAAGAATCGAACACCACGGCCCGGACTAAAAATTCCCGTCAAGAGAACTTCGCGCTCGAGGATTGACATTAATCCATAATCCCTCTCGGAGAGTAGCTCTGATGGGACAAACAAACTTGAGTTGTCGTCCTCTGTGCTTGGCAACTTCTCTGCCTCGTCCATTGCCACCGTAGGTAGGGATACTGGAGTGCGAATCTCAATACGACCTACAGAAACCTTGTTAGAATTTTGTCTCATATTTGGTTTTTTTTGCATCAGCATACGTACCTGAATTTATGGATGCTCGCCCTCGGTAAATACAGCGGGAGTAGCGCATGAATTCCCTGTTGAGTCGCTGCTCATCAACGATGTTCCCATCCAACAAAACTTGGCTATCTTTGTTATTTTGTCTCCTGTCGCGTACGGTAGACATGATATAGGTCCATTCATGAGCTGTAAGATTCTTTTTTCTTCCCGACTTTTTCAACATATACTTCCACTGTCGTTCACTGGAGTGCATAGATCAGACTATGTGACTTGGCGCTATTGGATGTTGAAGAAATCTAAACTTACGTCGCCTTGAGGTGATATTTTTCATTCATGTGATCTCTTAGCTTTGGTAACGACCAGTTTTCTTCAAAATAGAGCGCAAAGATCTCATCCCGGAATGGATCCCACTGGGCGAAACTTTGAATGGAGATGGCCATGTTGCAATTGTGAATGAAGGTTGATTAAATTGTCAAAGTACCTCGAAAATGAGTAGACAGTATCTTGCGCTAGTGTACAAGAAGAACTATGACATTATTCCTTTGGCCATGTAGCTTGTGGAAGCAGCGGGCTCTCGCCCATTATATATGTTTACGCCGGCCGACTCCGACATACCTTCATGCTGAAGTGCAGCCAAGGAGCGCCTATCAAAATTGAAGAGCTGAGTTTATTGTGGGCCTATCTTATAACAATTGGCCCGGCCAAAGGACACTGCAGGTGACCTGGCAGCTGATTGCACGACGAAAGGCCACTGCTGATGTGGGATGTTGAATGCAAGAGATGATTGGATCTTTCTTGGCACCTGTTGAATAAGGGATTAATTAGCATGAAAGCTTGAATCCTCGTCTTGATAAAAAACAGACAGAATATTTAATTTATAACATCCAGTCAATATAGCAATGTCTAGTATGCTCCCAAAGGGCCTAAATGAACAGATTTCTCCATTTTCTGTGACCAAGCACAAGAAAAATTACATCTTTTTCAATATGCTCATGCGAATGTCCAAGTTTACATCATCGTCTGATGTTAGTAGCTGGATAGCGACAATGGATATTACTGATAAAAGTTGCCACAATCCAAGTCCAGCCGCTGCACATGAACCCAGGAATCAGCCTGGTTTTTATGGCAGCCTCAAGTGTTGCAAGACTACACTGCGCTATTTTCTTAAGCTGTATTTTTCGTATCAGTGCAAGTAGTAATGACAGGTGACTGTGGATTTTGCTGTCACGCTCCTGCTAGTCATGCTCCCTAGACGAGCTGGGTGGCCTCAGCAGGCAAAGCATAGTCAGCCATTTTGTTCAACGCAAATGCATAGCCCCGCATCTCTGCACATTCAATGTTGGCTGTGCATGTCATGATATTATTGTGTTACGTAATTTGCGCTATTTCATCTCTGCCTAAATATTGAAAGAGGGACATGAATTTGTCTACTAGTTTTATATCCCTTCGATCTCTTAAGACAACTCTGTCATAACATTCTTGTCATTATACAGCTTAAATCGTCATACAATTCCTTTGAATTATTTTTCAGTGTTGAAACGCAACATGTACTGATAATACGAAAGATCAAACGGCGTAAAGACACAAATCCGACCACTTGAGACATTCCTTCAAATAACAAAAATGGATGATCTCAAGAAGGCTGCTCAGTCTGCCCAAAAGGACACGGGCCTTGCAAAAGATGACCATGAAGACCAAATACTCATGCTGCAGAGCACGATCGTTGAATCGTCAAATAGATATGAACAGTCAGGAGCTTTAGAAGATCTTGAAGAAGCAATACGATCTGCACGACAGGCTTTGGACGTGGCACCCAAGGACTACCAATGCCGACTTGAACTTTTCTATAACCTTGCATTTTTGCTCGAGAAGAAATCTTCGAGAACCAAAGCAATAAATGATTTGCAAGAGACTATTGACGTTACCCGAGAAGGATTGAGTGTACCGTCTCAAAACCACCCACTTCAAGGGAAAATTCTCTATAGCCTCGCCGTTCTCCTTAACCAGAAGTATTTGAAAACCAGGACACCGATAGATTTAGAAGAAGCCATTCGGGTTGTGCAAAACGCTGTAGACTCGACCTCTTCGACCAACCCGACTCGTGGAGCATTGTTATACATCCTTGGAGATCGACTTGGTGATAAACATTGCATAACTGGATCTATGGAAGACCTCGATCATGCAATTATTAATCGACGAAAGGCTATAAAGTTCACTCCGAAGGGGTCCCCTCTCTGGGTTGACAATGCAAGTATGCTCAGCATTGAGCTTGCTCAGAGATATTCAAGAACTAGCCGAATGGCTGATCTTGAGGAAGCAATTGAAATTGGGCGGGTCATTTTAAGCACGATAGGCCAGAATCAGGCTTCGCATGCAAAACACTCGAGTAACCTAGCCATGCATCTGATGCATCGATCCGAACGAACTGGAGCCATGGGAGACCTCGTGGAGGCCATTCGACTTCTCCAGAAAGCCCTCGAGGCAATGCCAGAGACGCACCGTGAGCGACCGGGTCTGTTGAATAATCTTGGATGCTGTTTTAATCTCAAATACTCGAGAACTCGGACAGTTTCAGACCGCGAGAAGGCCTCTGAACTCGAAAAGGAGTTCAATGCAATAAGGTTGAGCGATAATCCAGTCCATGAATTATCAACAAACGATCTACGCAGAGGTGTTTTTAAGCCAACGGAGAGATTCCTAACTATCACTGATCTCGATGGTTCTATTAGAGCTACCCAAAAAGATCTTGCTTCGATGCCACCAGGCAATCCAACGCGTGCAGGTTCATTGATTAGGCTTGGAACTATGTTGCGCAACAGATTTACCAGATCAGGTGCAAAATCAGACCTAGAACAGGCGACATTTTGTTTCGAGTCGGCTTTGCACGACTCGCACTCACGACCTATGGATCGCATCCAGGCCGGCCGGTTTGCTGTCGATTGCTTTATGAATATTTCAAATTGGCAAAAGGCATATACCTCAGCAGATCTCTGCATGTCTCTCATTAATCAGTTAACACTGCGCTCGCTCACAAATCCAGACAGACAATATCTACTCACAAACTTACGAGGGTTTGGCTCGGAGGTGGCAGGTGCGGCACTAAGTGCGGATGCCGGTCCATTCGTGGCATTGACCTTTCTCGAGCAAGCTCGAGGTTTACTCGCGGCATCTCTGGAGGAGTCGCGGGTTGATGTTCGAGAATTGCAAAAGGCACATTCTGAGTTGGCGGAGAGGTTCATTCGTCTCCGGGATGAATCAAGTTCAACTTCTCAAAGCGATGACTCTAGCAAAAAATTCGACGAAGTCATCAGTGAGATTCGTACCAAATCTGGATTTGAGAACTTTTTACTTGCCCCAAGCAAGGTCGAAATACAAGCTGCCGCGCAGAATGGGCCGTTTGTCGTCATCAACCCTGGTCCCTATCGTTGTGATGCCATCCTTATCGAAAGCCATGGAATACGTTTCATCCCACTGCCCAAACTTACCAGCGATGATATCCTCAAGAATGTGAAGGAGAGTCGATATGATACCGTGGAGATGCTCGCGTGGCTATGGGACGTCATTGCGGACCCGATTTTGGACGCCCTTGGATTCACTGGTCCCCCGTCGGACAACCAATGGCCTCACATTTGGTGGATCCCCATTGGGCCTTTGAGTCGGTTTCCGATTCATGCTGCAGGACGTCATCTCAGAGGCTCCAATCAAACAGTACTAGACAGGGTAATCTCGTCATACAGCTCGTCAGTCAAGGCGGTTATTCGTGGTCGTACTCGGCCTATGCCTTCTAAATCTTTAGACGAGGCTCTCCTTGTCTCTATGGAGCGCACACCAGGACATTCGGATCTCCCATTCGCTTCTAAGGAAATCTCTGTTTTACGCGATCTCTGCAGATCTATGGGTCTCAATCCTATCGAACCACTCCGTCTAAAGAAAGATATCCTGCCTCATTTACACCGGTGTAAAATATTTCACTTTGCCGGCCATGGGTATACGGACAGAGAAGATGCGTCAAAAAGTCAAATATTGTTGGAGGATTCTCAGAGGGATCCGCTCACCGTTGGCACACTTCTGGATGTAGACATCCATAAAAAATCCCCATTTCTTGCTTACCTCTCTGCTTGCGGAACTGGTAGGATCCAGAAAGACCTCTTCATTGATGAAAGTATCAACCTTATCAACGGATATCAGATAGCAGGGTTCCGCCATGTGATAGGCACCTTATGGGAAGTCAACGACGATGAGTTCTGTGTTGAAATGGCCAGGACGATTTACGAGGGGATACGAGATGGAAATATGACAGACAAATCTGTGGCTGTCGGCTTGCATAATGCTGCCACCAAGATCCGCAACCGCCTGTTAATTACATCAGACGACCAATCTGCCGTTGTGAAGAAAGACAATGCGTCTGTGGATAACAGTCAGGAAGATTCACAGCTTCAGAGAAATGTTTTCATGTGCGACGATGACGAAGACCAGAAAATACGTCCGATTTGGGTGCCATATGTTCATTTTGGCATTTAGGCGCCTTCTTGTTTCCCATGATTTTACCGAAATCTACCTTACTATCGCGACCTTTGACGATAGCTACGTCGACTACATATGCCAGGGCGCAATATTATTTACTGTTGTAGGCCTGAGTTTGAAAACCCGGAAAGGTGGTCGCAATCGAAAGGTGGCACTGATGTTGTCAGAGTTTTGGCACCTCATTTTATGCAAACATACGGGCCATACCTTATCAACCGCAGACAGGACATGAAGAAGCTGGGCCCGATAATTTTGGCCATTGCATTAGAGGGTGGGGTAGTCTAATTGTGTGACCGTTTCGCAGAAATGATGAAATCTGAACACGGGTAGTGGCACTGAGAGAGATTCCGGAAGGCATGGATGTTATTGAGTATGTCACAGATTGAGAGGATCTTCGCTGGCTTTTAGGATTAGGAGGCGAGAGAAATGAAACATATACGCCTATGAAAAAAGAATGATGCCAGGGGAAAAGAGCCAAGAGATCTGGTAGACCCGCGAGCTTTAGTTCCGCAAGCCGTATAGAAGTCAGGGACATGGAATCATGCTATTGGTTTTATATTCTGCTCTGAGTATGATTATCTTGTCCTTGTCCTCAACGTGTTTGGCGGTTTAACTGCTCACCTATTTGCACCCAAACAGCTCTGTACGTTGCAGTCAACCATTATGTTTCCTTTTCAAACTGGCGATGCTCCGAAACCAAGGCAAGTTGGAGACCGTGGATAGTGGAGTGTCACTAACTGCACCACCGCTTTTGGAACCAGACCCATTTCTCTGGCGCTATGCATATTGACCCAAGCCCAAGTACAAGACAGAGCCCAATTCAAAAAATGACTGGATTGCTATCTCGTCAAGTTGCAAACTTGAACGTAGAGCTTCCTTACGACAAAGCCCAAAGCCGATGATCGGCCATCGTCAAGGAGAGATTTATTAGCCGAGACCCAGCTGCCCCAGCGCACTATTTAGGGAATAGTTGCCACAAACGTTGTGGTGGTGGTGGTGTTAGTGTCTTGGCGTGTTTAGCGAGCGATCAGTGCAGCGATTTCCACAAGGGACTGCCCACTAGGCACCAACATCTGATTCCAAATTCCTTAAACGCTCATAGATGCATGATTGGCCATGCTAGGTGATGACAGCAAGTTGCCAATCTTACCTGTATCGTTATTTGACACCCAGAGTCACCTGAAAATTGCTGACACCCACCTTGCGTCCGCTATGACGGCTTGGACTAACATGCGCCGCACATTTGCAGCAATCGTGAAGGTCGCAAATCGGGACTCAATTGGTAATCAAGTTTGGGAGATGAAAACTAAATTGAGAGTGCTATTACGTCAGAGTGTGGACGCTGACTGTGACGAGGAGGGCGAACGACGACATCATGGATGATAGGCAGCGAAGCGACGACAGCCAATTCCCAATGAGGCCATGGCGCGTGAACTGTCACGACGTGGACAGCGTGAAGTTTTTTTTTTTAGGGGTTGTTCCTTGGGGTATAGTCGGTAGACGTATGAAGCAGCTAGTATGGATGTATGGATGTAGAAGCGAGCACGCTGGCATAAAATATCATGGCTTCACCCCACTCTTGCATTGATGTGCCGTGACGTCAGTTGGAGACGATTCACGACAATGTCGAGCTGTCCCCTCGACCCCACTCTCGAATTGACCCCATTGAGTCTTTCCCGCCCTGCTCCGCTCGTCGGCTGCTGCTCGCTACTCGCGTTGTAGCGTGTAGACGCGAGAAGCTGCTTGTAGCTGTCGCGCGCAACCCCGAAGCTGCATCGGCCCATGTTGTCTCGCGGAAGTGGGGGAATAGACTCCAAGCCGTTCCGTCGGGCCATGGGCAGCGAGTGAGTACATATTGAGGCTGTCCGCCGCTTGCTCGCCTCATTTCAGGTGAATGGCCAGGCACAACACAGAACAGGCACGTTACAGACACAGGGCAGGGATCACGTTTACCGCCTTGGCTCTACCAGTCGCTGCACAGGAGATCTCAGATCTGAGGAGCGGCGTGGGTACCCCAGCGACGATATAGTTTCTCGCCAGGCTCGATTCCGCCAGCGCAGCGAAGATCGTCATTCGATAGGCTGGGCCATTCAATCGCTGGGCCGTTCACTCATTCAATTCGATAGCTTACGGCCATGGCCTTTACCGCGGAGCCCTACGACCCAGTCACCGCGGCGACATGGCTCGTCTGCGTGACGTGCGGCACGCAATTCCCAACCTCGGACCGGACCGCCGTCAAGACGTGCCACATCTGCGATGACCCGCGACAGTTTGTGCCCGCGTCCGGGCAGTCGTTTACCACGCTCGAGGAGGTCAAGAAGGCGCACAAGAACGAGTTCACGCCGTGCGCGACCGACCCGCGGCTGACCTTCATCTCGTCGACGCCCAAGTTTGCCATTGGCCAGCGGGCCATCCTGATCCAGACGCCGGCGGCGGGCAACATCCTGTGGGACTGCATCTCGCTGCTGGACGACGAGACGGTCAATAGGATCAATGCCCTGGGTGGGCTCCGGGCCATTGTCATCAGCCACCCGCATTTCTACAGCACCCACGTCCAGTGGGCCAGGACCTTCCAGTGCCCCGTGTACATGGCGGCCGAGGACAAGTCGTGGGCCACCATGACCTCGGGCCACCAGGTGCTCCTGGAGCAAACGGAGACGGAAATTGAGGGCACCGGCATCAAGGCAGTTAAGCTGGGCGGGCACTTCCCCGGATCCATGGTGCTGCAGTTTGACAGGCACCTGCTAATCGCCGATACGCTGATGACGACGGCGTCGGGCGTGGGCAACTGGGACGTGGACGCCGTGGGCGCTGCTCGCGAGCGTCCCCCGGGGCTCAACTCCTTTTCTTTCCTGTACAGCATCCCCAACTTCATCCCGCTGCGGGTGGAAGAGATGGCGCGCATGTGGGAGGTGCTGCGGCGGTACGACTTTGAGGAGACGCACGGCGGGTTTGCGGGCATGGACATCGCCGACAAGAGGGTCAAGCAGCGGGTGCTGGACAGCATGCAGATCCAGGCACGGCACATGGGCTATGAGGATCACGAGTTTATGAATGTTAAGCTATAGGGGTGTGTGGTCAGTTAAGGCGCGCGTGCACGGAGATACCAATTTGATTGAGATAAGGAATGTCCATGTGAATAGGCGTTGCAGTGGCACAGAGGAGTAGCGATCAGCAGGCAGTGTGGTCAAATGTGAGAAAAATGTTTTGGTTTGAGAGACGCATGGCTCTCTATTGATTTCCATTCTGATTTGATTATATGTTTCGGGTATCCATCATGATTTGTTGAAAAAGAGAGAACAAAAGGAAAAATGTGCAACTCGTCGTTGGCAGTCTAGATGTCTCACAAAAACTCCAGCTGTGCGCCCGTTCCTTTGCGCTAACATCTAAAATGCTCTGATAAAAAACGCCATGAAAAATAGTTATTCCAGATAATGCCACCCAAGCCGCCCGATTTTTTTTCTCATAACGCGCCGATACCCAAAAAACACAACCATGTTTAATGATGAAAAATTATGCCCAATGATGTTTTTTTTTTTCTTTCTGTGGAGATGGAGGAATTCATTTTATTCCTTCTTCCAGAATTTCCACTTTTGCTTCTCGACGCATGAGCCGGGGCAAAGATGGCGGTTCAAGAGCTCGCGACCCTCGTCGGGGAGGTCGATGACGGACTCGTTGAGTGTGTCGATGATGAAGCGGCTGGCTGTTGTGCAATTGGTCAGAATCGGGTGCATGTGTGTGCGCACGCGTGCACGGTGTAATGCAGGTCAACACTTACGCATATAGTCCATGCCGTCGTCACCGGCATCGAGGGCCATGTCTATCCTTGTCGAGTTGTAGCACCCGTATCGCTGCTGCAGCTCGAGCATGCATCGCCAGAGCTCCTTGGTCTCGTCGGCCGTCATGCCCTCGCAGCTGCGCTCGGAGGAGGTGCTCGACTGGCGGCTGCGCTCCATGGCGCCGGGCATGGCGGGGCGCTCGTCGCAGCTGCGGCGGTGGTGCTGCTTGGAGAAGAAGATGGTGTCGTCGGTGGGGTTGCTCCAGGAGGAGACGACGGAGACGAAGGAGAGACGGCCAGGGCGGTTTTCTCTATACATGGTTGGGATGTGAAGGGTGCGTGTGAGGAGGGAGATTGTGTTTGTTGGTGTTGTTATTGTTGATGTGGATATGTGTAAGTGATATGTGTGGGCGGGAGGAGTGTGCAATTAATAGTAGTTGCAGAGTATGTAAGTCAAGCACAACCAAACAGAGTGGCGTGACGGGCAAATAAAAGTGGCGGTGGGAAAAGCGTGCAGGGCAGGGCGGGTTATAATTGCGATGGTCTGCAGAACGTCCACGATAGTAGAGGCTCGTATGGTTTAGGTTCGCGTGCCTTGCTTTTTCTTGTTTTTTTCTCCTCCTGCCTTCACCGTGCCGATGTTGATGCGGTTTGATGCGTTGGCTCTCAAGGGGTGGGTCGGCATCACCAGTGGCTGGAATTG
Source organism: Calonectria naviculata (assembly GCA_003031705.1). NCBI lineage: Eukaryota > Fungi > Ascomycota > Sordariomycetes > Hypocreales > Nectriaceae > Calonectria > Calonectria naviculata. Next base: position 16,172 of record NAGG01001254.1, read on the forward strand.
CTTCGACCAAGTGCCCGCGGACCAGGTCAGACCCTGCAGACGGGAGAGGGAAATAGAGGGGCAGGGGGGAAGGGGACTCTTTCTTTTCTTTTCTTTGCTTTTGTTTTGTTTTCGGGTTAGCTGGTTGCTGTCGACAAAAAAAAGGGTCCCCTGGGAGGCCTAGCGATCATCGCCTTATTATACTCGTGGCCCTTGCCCGGGGAATCGGTGCCCAACGGCTGCTGGAGCATCGACCCATCAGACTTTGCGGCCGTCAGAGAGCTTGATGCAGCCCTGGACGCCACCGGCGATGAGGGCGGCGCCTGGTTAGGGAAGCTCCACGACCAGATGGCGTCTTCTAATGGAGGGTGGGCGTCGTCACATGCGGCTGGATGGGATGGGATGGGGGGGGACACAACTGGGTGAGGGTCCCCATGTTGGCGGCGCCCGGCATCACGGCTGAGGGACGACGTGTGTGTAAGTTGATGACGGTGGCTGCGCTGGACAGTCTGGGCTGCACCGCTCCTCCTGATGGGCTGAGAGGGCTGAGAGAAGAGGAGAGAGACGGAGAGACGGGACAACGGGGCAGACTTTGCCTCCGGGGCGCGGCAGAAAAGGCAGATGAGGCATGGGAACAACGGCAGCGAGGCATCAAAATCAAGACGGCATGGCATCATCGCACGGAACAAAGGTGGTTATGCATGGGCGATCCCTATCGCTTTTGGGCGATATGACGGCTCGACCGTGATGGAACTGGCAAGGCACTGGACAAGGGTGCCGGCACTCATGGCTCAGGTTCTGCTGATCATCAGCCAGACGCAGATAGGGCGACACGGGGCTAATCAAAGCCAGAGCCAAGCCCAAAAAACCACCCCTTCAGCTACGCGTGTGCGTGCGTGTGCGCTCAGGTATACCAAGACTGATTGCGCCTCCGTGAATGACACCTCACGGCCCTCTTGGCCCCAAAGCCTCTTTTTCTTCTTTCGATATCAGCCCCCTTCTGCTGGCCTTGACGCCTTGGCATCAACCAGTGCTGCTTGGCTCCGGGGTCGCGTGCGGCTGCGTGTCCCGGCAGAGCCCTCGTCCGTGATAGCCGGCGGTCACCGGGCCCTTAGCTTCGAGGCGGTGGTGACGGACCCGCGTATCCAGGTGCGATAAGGTTGGCGCCAAAAGTCTTGAGTGCAACGGACATCTCATGATGATGATGATGTCGCGGCAGAGCGGCATAGGGCAGTGCACCACCACCAGAGGCACCAGAAGCACCAGAGGCACCAGAGAGGGAGGGAGGGGGCAGCGCAGATGGGACGCTGTCAGGAAGAGGTGAGTCAACGCCGTGGACGACAACGACACCATCTCCGGTCGATCCGATGACGACCCTGGATTTTTGGACAATATTGCTAATTTTTATTTTAATTTTTAATGTATATATTTTTTTGGTCGTCCCGCTTCGCTTCCTCGGCACCTCGCCGCAGCAAGCACGCATACTTTTTTTCTTCCCTTGCGGCCGCACCGGATGGCCCAAGGTCCCATCGTGGGCAGTGTCAGCGGGAACGGAGTCCGCGGCCTCGACAGTCATCCGTGCCGTGCCCTCCTTCGGTTGCGTTCGTGATGCCGCCGGATGACCTGAGCTCATCAACATGCCTGTCTCAGTCGTGCTTTGGAGAGAAGCAGAAAAATAAATGCGGAGGATCGGCAAACAGCTTGCATCCCGCATCGCCCAATGTAATGCACCCAGCTGAGGTGCCCATTTACTAGATTGGGCACTCCGCCCTAGGGCCTTACCGCACTAAGACAATGGAGAATATGTGCCCCTAGTTGCGGGCTAGTTTCGATCTAGGCGTGGCCGCCTGGCATGTTTGACAGCTAGCTGGGGGGTGTTGCTCTGTGAAGGAGCATTGTCAATAACAGAGTGCGCGACTTATTATTCAGGAAGAGAGAGAAATAAACAAATAAAAACAATAAAAAAATACAGAAAGAAACAAGCAAAAAGGACAACAAACTCGGCCCCCAGCCTCCAGCCCCCAGCCAGCCATCTGTAAACCTGTCCTGAACTGTATCCCCAGTAGTCTTTGCGTCCCCCCTCGACGCCACAAAACCATGCACAAACTCTGTGGCCCAGCGTGCACAATGGGCATTTCTCAACAATCCACTCGGCTCCATACCGATTAGAAATAAAAATAAAAAGAATGAAAACGAAAACGGATCTGCATTTGCCGGCCGATCTCTCCCAAGTGGGGACGTTGAATACTTTGGGTTCACATTCCCCCTTGATACCCGAGCCATGGCCCGCGTCCCCGCCCTAAAAAAGAGATGGGAAGAAAACAACACACACCATGAAAAAACTTCCCTTGGGCCATTTGACGAATTACTGCTCAGCCCTACCAGGCTAAGGGGTCTGAAAGGATATTTCGTGCCCTGGGCTTCCATCATGTTCCAGAGTCACGGTCATGGAATTTCTTCATGATGTCTGTGGCTGCCGTGAAGATGCAACCCATTACGCCAGCATGTGATGACTCGTTGCAAATGCCATCACCATGCAGTCTACATTGCCCGTTCATTTCTTCACGCTGAATTGTTATGAGATATTTTTTCACTCTCCCCCGCCATTAATTTGTCAATTTTTTCACGCATCAAAGTTTTCACATCCGTTTTCAGGTGTAAAGCTTTTTCCATAGACGGAGCAACCTAGGGCTTAATACCCTTTCAGAAGCCCGGCTGCCCTTGAACTTTGTGTCTGGAGGAAAAGAGACACTTGGCCATTTCAAACCCACCTTAATTTTCTAAAAGGGCCGCGAGGCACGCGACTCAACTGAGGGAATAAAAAAAATAGAGATTGAAAACAAAAAAGTTTGCAAAATAGAGTATGTAAACCTTGCGACAAGGAACAAAGTCTCCAAGCTTCGGGTTGACGTCGGCCCCTGTTGCTCACTCTCGAGTCATTTTGATGAGTTGTTTAACTCAAACCTTGATGACTTCAACTGTTCATGTTGACGAAATGATTACAGGCCAATTGGATTGGAATTCGCAAGTATGGGGGGAAAAGAGGATGCCTGAAGAGACGTCTATTTTCGAAGCGGGGCTCTCGCGGAAAGGTTCGAATTGACAGATTCGCCTCACTAATCAACGAAGCGCAATTGATCCTTTGAGGTTTGACGAAAAAATATTTGTAAAAGAGTGACATTGGAGGTTACGCGTTGCTCAGAATGACTGAAACGTAAACGCGGCTGTGGTTCGAATCACGAGATGTAGGTTGACACCCCAGCACAAGCTGTTTACTTGCAATGTCTTGTCGTCGGTGTACCTGAGGTCTAGAACAATCTGCACAATGTATAATAACCGCACAAAATATAAATTAAAGTGCCATTTAATTGTCAAATCAAGTCGTACAAGTCGGTGCATAAGACAATCGTGGCTAAGCCAGTGTCCTCCAGGACCTAGTTGCAGGATCACCTAGGGCCTAGACCCGAAGATCAAGACACGTTTCCCAAGCCTCAAATTGCAATGAAAGGGTGCAGTATATATTATATCACATAAATTGGTCCTTCGGTTACTGTGACTACGTACTCAATGGCCATTGTGCTTCGAACGTGACTGTCAACGGGGGTGCCGCGTGGGTAAAGGACGCACAACGCAAACTGGCAGATGGCAAAAGCTTTGACACGAGAGACGAAACATATGCAATGAAGATATTCAATACGTTTTATTACTCATGAGCAAAGTCGCAAAGCCAAAAGTCTTCATTGTCGCCAAGAATTGAAGAGTTCCATCCTTGGTCTATTCAGTCACTGCTGGTATCGAGGTCCATATTCCAATAACTACGCTGCCAGAAATAACAATGCCAAAATTGTTACTCCTAAACATCTTGTTTCACCAGATCGTTGCCCCTGTTACTCATGGCCTTGAGATCGTACACTGAACGTAGGTGAAGCCGTACGATGATACACAGATCCCGTCAGGACCTTGTGGCATATTCAACTCCACGGGACTAGACCATTCTATTGTCTCAACTACAAACATCTGGACAACCACACCAAATACTAACATGGTACACTCTTTTCTCTCAATTGGCACGGGGCAGTTGTGACATTGTCCCGACGGCGGAAGAAGCCATATCCTTATCCTCTTTTGGCATACAGGGTAACTAAAGCCTCGACATTGTTGCCCAAGTCGGTCACTCAGAACTCCAAACAGAACTCTCTGAAGGGGGATCACTTTTAGGAATACCGAAACAAGTATCATAATTGAGTTGAACAAATTATTAAACGTATTCTGGCTTCCTAGCTTGTTTCGCACATCCACCTGGGTTTCCAGCTTACATGGAAACATGTATTCAGATAAACAAGAAGAGTGTTTCTTGCCGAAAACTGCTGGTAAACTTCCATAGTTTCTGTAAAAGTTAAATTGACATTGATAGTATCTACAAGAGATACAACTACTCATTAGGGGCTATTACCATGCTCCTGAAACGTCATGATAGTAAACCAAGTGGCAAAGCCTTTCGCTAATCTCGCAAATCTATTCCAGACATAGATGCCGTAACGAGAGTAAGCAAGTCATGTATAATCCATGCACCATGTACGGTATTGCCAACGCGGTACCATTGACTTACTCGAGGTAATTGCGTGTTCGCCATCATATCCTCCCCTGAACCCTGAACTCGCAGATCCTCAAACGCACAATCTCTGTCGTAATTTCATCAATGGCTCGTGACATCATGAGGGTCCTGATCCCCAATTTCACCAAAGTTACGACTCCAGAACCGTTTCAGCACGTTGTATCCATCTAGTGCGGATGATCATGCCGCACACGAGTCAGCTGGTATAACACAGTGCCTCAAATTGCGCGTCTCTCCCACGGTGCAACTGATTCATTTCATCATGATAGATGATCATGTCACCATGAAAAATTCTAGCCTTTTGACAAGACGTTACCATCGCATATCCCACGCCCCTCCATCATGACAGCCTGCCGCCCAATCTCTTATTCCCCCCCCTTTTTTAATTTGCAACACCGTACATAGCCGCCGGCGGCATCTCTTCTTCCCCTTGGGCTCGAGAACGCCCGCCAAGCACACGCAAACACTGTCTCGGCGCGATGTCACCCCGCAGACGACCAAAGAGGCAAGCCGGACTTCCCTCCCCTCCCACCAAAAAACAAAGATGTCTGGCTCGGCGTCCCTCGCGATGATCGCCGAATCAATGCTACACGCACAAAACGGCGATCCGGGGGGTCGCAACACGTGGCATGTCGGCCAGACGGGCGCGGCGCACGGCGAACCGTTTTACGGCCCAAAGGCGAGCGGAACGCCGAGATTGCGGGAAAAGGTGGGGAGGGTCAAGGGAAGAGCAACTGCCATTGTGACCGGGTCTTTCCGCAGACTGTCGCGGAAGAAGGGACGCACAAGAGGTCGGGGACTGACTCGGGGTGACAGCTGCCCGGGCAGATGATATTCGGCGCGTGGAGCGCCATTGGGGGGGATGGGATGGACGAGCACCGGGACTTGTCATGTCTTCGGGCATCATATCATTTCTCCCATTCGAAAAGGTGTCTGTCGCATTTCCCCAAAAAGCGATATCGGCGTTTGGTCGGCTTTAGGGAAAATCTGGGTGATGGTGTTGTGGTAGTATGCCGCAGCGAAGCGGTCGCCAAATCAATGATACCCTCCCTCGGTTTGACTCATCGCCCAGCCAAGCAGTGATGCTCAGCCAGAGGGAGGCTCGACGATGCGACATTCTCACCGCTTGAGGAACGTCCGCCCAACAACTTGTTTTTTTATTTCCTTCTTATTTGGGTGTGTGTGTCGATCCAAGAAGGCGGCAACGGCGGCGGCATCTCAGTAGTCTGGATGGCTTCGTGTCGTGGGATTGGGAATGGGAATGAGGAGATTCGTTGAGGTGGCATGAGACAAAGGCATCATCGATAAGCGAGGCTCTGCAGGGAGAAGAAACAAAAGTGAGGCTTTCTAATCACGATACAAAATGGCATAGTGCACGCGGCCTCAGAAGACGTTGAAAAACCCAACAAAATAGACCACGTACAACAACGCCATGACGAGTAGCCTGACACATTTCTCAGAAACCCCCCACGCCATGGCCTCAGAGAGTTTCCGTTGCGCTCTGGGCCGATAGCATCACCTTCTTCTTTTTTCCCATTACGCCTCTTCTCTGCCTTTACCAATAAACCTGGCCTGCCTTTGTCCTGCCTGCCGGGTGATTCCCATCATGTCACCCTACCGATGCATGTGGCCTGCCTGCCAGATTGAGACAACTCGACATGTGGGCGCAAACTGCAACCCCAAGGGCCCCGCGCCGAGGTCCCTTGATCGGAGGCCGAAGGCATGGGCCATGCGGCTGAAGGGCAGTTGGAGTGGAATTGCCTAGAATGGAAGCCTCTTTTTTTTCTTCCCCATCTTGTTCAGTTTGCCCCAGGTTCGAGGTGGCAAGAGAAAGAGAGAGAGGCTTGACGAAGGCTGCGTCAGTATGAAGACATGATGAGAGTTTTTCTGTTTGCTGGGAATAACCCGGGATCCTGTAGCTTTTTTTTTTTTTACCTTGCCGTGGCCCTGGTTCAAGGAACCGGCATCGTGCTATGGACAAGGTATTTCTTTAAGAAATTTACTAACGAAATACCGGCATCTCGGAAGCAGAAGCCAAAACTGCAAGGCACCGCGAACCCGGGAACACTCAACTACGTCATCGCCGCAGTAGAAGCAAAGAAGAAAAAAAAAGTAGTAGACTTCCCAAGAACCAAGGCCCCATGCCCAATCCGTTAGATCCGCGGGGAGTGGGATAAAAACGGGGGGCTGAGGAGGAGGGGCGTGTAGGAACCTTTTCTTGTTGATTGACTTACACCTGTTATTTTTTCTTTTTTAGTAGCCCTTGCGCCATCTTATCTCGATAGATTCTGCGCTTCCGGAAACTGGCGAAGAAGAAGCAAACGATGACAAGTCGTTCCCTTACCAGCTTCGGAATCGTGGGGGTGCGCGCCGGCGGGTGGATGACCTCATGGGTGGATCATCTGGACCGACGGCGTGATGCGGTGAAGGGTAGCACGCAGCGGTAAGGATTAGCCCGGAGCCCGCTGGCATGGTGAGCTGAGAGAGAGACGCCTTGTGGCCTGTAAGAAAAGGACCGGGGGGAGGGAGGAGAAAGAAAATAGGCCCAACAGCATCAAGCTTATCCCCGGTTGGGCGTAGTTGGCGCAAACCGTTTGCCAGCGCGGCGTGGTGGTTTTGTTTTTTTTGACAGATACCGACCGCCCATTCGCGTCGGGCGGTGAAAGTGTAGTAGCCGTAGGGTGCATCGCTCCGCGGCTGGCTTGCATTGGTTCGCCGCCCATTATCTGTGTGCCGATCGCGCAGCACTGTGGCAACCAAGCCGCCAACCAACCGTATTGTACCACAACTACTGAGGAAGGACACTTCACACACAGCCCGCCCAAGTGCAAAAAAAGAGTCAGAATGAATGCCTCGCGAGCGCCGCCTTCGCCATCATACTGCACTGCAGGAATAGCCCCATGTGGGGGAGGCCCCCGCAGCTTGAAATCACGTACGCACTCGGTCAGTATTACGCTGTGCTGAGTGAGCCTACAAGGGGGGCGCTGCTCGTCTGGTGATGGCCTCGTTTAGGCGGCCAAGAAGGGAATCGTAGCATATTCACACAATTTTCACGCAAGGCAAAATGGAACGTTTCAGGTGAAGGATAATGTTATGGTATTCCTGCCATTCAGTTTGGGAGCTACCGACTGCGCTCCAAATTCTCCTCGTGTCCCCATCCCGCCCATCTTCTGGCGGGATGCTTTCCAACCACCCTCTTCCCATCGCCGAGGGGGGGAAAGGGAACCGATTCCTTATCCGCCCCATCCACCCCAACCCATCCATCCGTGTTTGCCCGGCGATCCCTTCTCCCCTGGGCCAAGGGTTGTGGGATTAAACAGAATTGCCCGAGAGCGCCCCTGAGCTTGAGATATCCAAGAAACAGAAGCCAAAGTCCAACCAAGATTTGGGGTATCCCAGATGCAGAAATAAACACAACGCCCAGTGAGTGCTGCCCCTGTTGAGAGTCCGTTGCGCGCGCGCCTCCACGCCCCACGCCCAGATGTGTGTGTGCGACGGGAATTAACCAAAAAGAGAGAAGACCCAGTAAAAACAAATGTCTAAATGCGCTGTGAGGTAGATGAAACCAGTTGCCGTGCCCGAATGATGCCAATGCGGAAGCAAGTTACAGTAAAAAACAAAGTGTCGGATGAGTTTGGGATTCGCGAGTGTATGTGTGTATGCGTTGTTGTGTGTGGATGGTCGAGCGAGAGAAGAGGTTGGTTGTGATGGGAGGCGGAGGAGGTTGTGGTACAAGGGGGGGGTTGTTTGTATGATGTAGATGGTGATGAGTTCCCGTTTGTGTATCGTGTGTATCGGACGGGATTAAAAAAAAAACAAGTGAGAGCAAAACAATGCGTGAAATCTATGGTCCTTGCTAAAGGAGATGCTGTTGATGTTTGACGATGCGGCGCGGTCATGGTATATTGCCGGTGTAAAGCGATGAGGTGTCATGAGCGGGTTGCGAGGTTGTGTTGAGAGCCGTTGCGGTGAGAGAGTGGGTGGGTATCATTGGTTGAGTGTCGAGATGGCATTGCCGCTACAATTCGCCATCCGGCCCGCAAAATTGTGGCCATTTATTTCTTGTGAGACTTCTTTGACTTGGAGTGGTGTTTCCGCACGCGCTCACGGCCCCGGCGCTCCTCGCCATCGTCACTCCCGCTGCTGAGACGGCGGCGCTCCTCCTCGTACCAGGTGCTCAGGGCCTTGCCGCCAAAGGTGAGGTCCTCGTCTTCGATAACGGTGGGCTGGACCCAGGTGTACGAGTTGGGGTCGACCTCGCGTGCCTGGGGGTCGAGGGCCTGGAGGTTGGGGAGGTAGTAGTAGTATTCCGATGAGGGAGCCATGATGATTTCGGTTTGTGTGAGAGGCTGGTTGAAAGTTTAGGGTTTGGTGGGAAGGGAGAAGAAAAATGTGGAAACGCTGGCGCTGGGCTGAGAAGTAGCTTTATGATGCGGCCGGCGCTACTCTGTTTTGTCGTCTGTTGCTCAAGGTGTATCAGATGAGCAAACAAGTAAACAAAGGAAGCAAGCACAGGTGTGTCCCTTTGTTTTGTTGATGGGTGAGTAGTAGTGGGTGAGAGAGAAGCTATTTGGTTGGGAACCAGCCAAAGAGAAGAGATAGGGTTGCTGGAGAGTAGGAATAAGTGGAGGCTGGATGTTGGATAGTATGTGAGGTGCAGACCCGCGCAACAAGGAGAAGAAGAGATGAAGAGTTGAAGCTGAAGAGGAAGGCCGGGGATAGATATGGGATGCGAAATGGGGGCGGAGCCGAGGAATATGAACCCTGGAAAATCGCGGACGGGAGGGAAACGAGGCAGCGCGCAGGGGTGTGGGGAAGCTAGGTGTTGGTGGTGGGTGGCGGGTTTACACAGGACAAGTACGGGGGGGTACGTGACAAGGGGGGGTGCGGTGTTAGGCGTTGATTGCGATATAGGGGGGTGGCGTATTACTTCTCCCTCGGGGTGCCCTGCTGGCCCAGGTGTAGCGGAAAGGGGGGGCGAAGTGGGGGGCGTGAGCGCTGTAGGCGACCGAGGGACGAGAGCGCAACAGCGGCCACAGTGGCACGGGCTGCCTGTGCTCGCCCCTGGGGACGCACTGTGAGGTGCTGGAACTTTGGTGGAACCGCGGTGGAACAGTGGTGTCGAGCCTCGCCTCAGTGGTCCTCGGTACGTACCCTGCCGTCCGGTACAGTTGGAGATTTGGGGCCCAGCGGCCGCCTCTTTTTCAGTTCAGTGGGGTGGGCAGGGCATTAGGGGAGTCCTGCTCTTTTCCCACAGGCCCCACAGGCTCATCCCAATCCCATGTGTGCTTGTCTTTTTTGCCTTGTTCCTCCTCTTCCGCGGGCTTTGTTTGGTTTGGTCTGGTTCTTTTTTGGGCGTGGTTTTTGCGGGGAGCGCGCGCGCAAAACATCCACCTTTTTACCTGGGCTGGGCATTGACTACGGACGGGGAACGGACG
>NAGG01001255.1:0-17124 GCA_003031705.1 Calonectria naviculata
CTCTCCTCTTCCCTATTTATCTCACTTAATATCCTCACCGCCTCCCTCTCCTCCTCTCTACCCTATAGGTCCGGGCTAAGGCCCGAGCCCTTAACACAAGGCAATGATGATAATAACCCAATATCTGACTTCCCAGGCTTTAACATTACTTCCATTTCCAAGCCTCCACTGAGACCAAATCCGGGATGGCGATTCTATCAAGTTTCTCGCAGGCTTCTGTCAGATGTTGTGACCTCATGCTCTATGACAAGCATCCAGGCGTGTGTTTTGCAAGGCACATTTCTTGTGACAACCAGCTCTCACGAGGTTGCATACAACGTTTTTGGCCTCGCAACAAGAATGGCCATCAACATGGGTATGCATAGAGCAGTGACTACAGATGGGCTTCACCCACATGTCCGAGAACTTCGCAACCGTCTTTGGTGGAGTGTTTACACACATGACCGATTATTAACCTTTCATATGGGACGCCCTCTTATGTTGAGTGATGAAGAAATTGATACGCCATTTCCCGTCGATCTACCAGAGCTACGCACCCCACAGTATAATAATTCATTGGAAGGACAAATTGCCCTGATTAAATTATGCAAAGTAATGGGGAAAATTGTCAAAACAATTTATTCTACTTCATCATCGTTCATGGGCGATAAGGTCATCAATACCAACTCCTTTCAGGCTTTGAGAGAAGACCTGCAACAATGGAAACAACATCTACCAGAATGCCTTCAGGTTTCTCCTACCTCGACCAGAGGAGCAATCCACCTTCATTTAACCTATGAACAGGCCACAATGCTCCTGAGCCGACTGCCTCTAAGTCAAGCGGCTAGATCGAAGGAGAATGATAACGAACCACTCCAGCAATCTCCCAAGATCAATTTTATGCTGGAAGCTGCAAAGACTTGTATCTCTGCTTCAGTCACGACGATCAGAATGCTCCGGACCCTAAAGGAAAGAAAGCTTCTTTGTCGATATTCCTGCCAAGACCCCCTTTACTGCAGTGCCGCACTTCATGTGCTCTTGTTGGGTACTAAAATAGAACTCCCTACTGCCAGTAGGAAGTAGACGATAGTGGAGGGTATTTTGATACTACGCGAACTCGCTACGGGAAGTGAGACAGCGGCGTCGTCTTTGGAGCACTTGACCCTTGGGTTTCGACAGGCTTTCGGTGAGGAAAGTAATAATGATATATCTAGAACACCACAAAATGCTGAGAGGGCCCAAGGTCATAGAGCCTGGAAAGATTGGATTGCAGATTCGGATGTCCCCCTCACAACACGTATGGAACTCGGGGGCAATGATGCAGCCACGACGTACCTTCATGACCACGTACAATTCGGTGCAGGCCAGTCCAATAACAGGGACATACACATCCATGGATCGCCGGTGAGTTCAAATCCTACCTGACCTCTTGGATCATGTCGAGAAAAGAGAACTTGTTGGCAGAACATCTTTTAACACTTTAAGCACATCAGAATCGGAGTGAATACCTGTCGGCCGATACTGAAATCGTACAACCTCATATTGTTAGCCCTGACAACATTCAAGATGTGTCAGCATATATGGCAAGTGGTTTGGATTACAGCGACCAACCTGTGTGGCTGTCAGATCTCGACAATAGTTTCGGTATACTAGAAGAGGACTTTTTGCGTATGCCCACCACCGAGTCCATGTCTATATGGGACGAAGATTTATTCTAACCAGTGCGTTGGTATTGATGTAAATACAAACCTTGGTGTCACTGCACTTCATTTAAGAGTTATGTATGGAAAAATGTGTGCAAGTCTTCCCAAAATAAAGTGCGATGCGGCTTCTCTTATCAAGATCTGATTACGTCATCAGCTTGGAGAGCTGGCTTAATAATCAAGTCAATCATTGTCATTAGACCACAGCGATCATGCACAGCCACATCGGTGTAACTTGAAAGGGGTTACTGGACTGTCTAAATGCTGACAGCAACCACCTTGAGAGACAAAGAAGAAAAGGCTCAACTCATCAGTCACTGAATATTAAAGTCACAGACGCCACAAAGCGGAGAAGCAAGACGACTAACTAGCTACCGAGTCTTGGTATTCATATATCTATTCCCACTCAGCGAGACGCCGAGAGATGACGAATGTGGCTGCTGTGACAGGCGCATTCCATTTGTTCGCACGCCTTCCTGCAGAACTACGGAATCAGATATGGAATTACTCACTGCCTGATAAGGATGTACCGATATTGTATTTTTACAAAATGGGGGCTTGGCTTCACCGAGAACTTCCTGAATCAGACCCAGACTATGACCCTGAGAGCGAAGACAATCTGAACTTTGAGTTCCGCCACGATTTACTCGACAGGGTCCACGTCAGGATAGACATAGCCCATGTTAATCACGAGGCTCGGAACATTGCCATTGGCTGGGCACACAAACAGCTGATTGAGGCTTGTTATCAGGAGGACGCACAGACCGAAGTCTACGTACGGAAATTTATACCAATGCATGACATCCTCTTTGTTCCATCAAATAGATGGAAAGACTTTTGTCTTGAGCCATACGAACGAGGATTCGAGCCCCCGTATAAAGGGCGACTGATAAGAATTTGTTCAGACGACATCACGCGCCTCGCTGTGCCTGAGTCTGTATTCTGGGACGATGCTCTTGGGATTCTCGAAATGTTTGAGATGCGTTTCAATGTCGAAATATTATACATTGTGTTCAACGAATCACCGGTCTATGAACAAGGACATGGCGATACAGTGATACAGCGTCGATGGGAGTTGAGGGATTCGCAGGAGCCGTCGATATTCTGGAACAGCAAAAGCGAGCGTTTCTATCTTAAGGATACCGGTTCCGGCAAAGATTCTACAAAAGAGTGGATAAACAAGACAAACGGAGAGCTCAAAGATGAGTCAAGTATTAGGTATTTTAGAAACTTTGAAATTCGGCCTGTCGTTGCTATCAAAAGATAGAGTCGGTCTTCAGTGTCAATTAGCAGTTGAAATTCACAAACTCTTGGTCCAGAAGACTCAGTACTTGGCTATTCCACATATATTCTTTATATTATCTAGCATGTCAATCTGTCCATCCTTCGCTGTCCTTTACATCCCAGTGTCATATTGAGTGAATAAAGTTGAATAAGAAACAATCACATCATCAAACCATTAGTGATTTCCAGGAATTAAATCCATCCCATTGACCTTCCATTACTTCAGCCAGGCAAAGTCAGACTTCAGCACTTGCTTCGCTTCCATACCCGCTTTGTAATCAACCGACCTCATCCATTCCTCAGCCGTCTTGATGCGATCCGGCTTAATCTTATCCAGGCGTTCATAATCCCTCGTCCAGAGGCCTGTATTTCCATGACTCTCGTGCCAGATGGTCCACCAAGGCACAAACATCTGCTTCATCGTCACCAATGTCGGGTCGTCATACCCGGGTGAGTGGGCAGCTCCCATCTTCACGGGAACCAGAGTGCTTTCCAGCTCAGGCTTTGTAAGTGTCTCGTACCGTGCCTTTTGGCCGGTGACTTTGGTGAAGGCTTCAGCCATCATCTGCCCAGTGACATGCTGTATACCCACACTGAGCAAGTCGCCAGCAAATTCGTCTGGATGCTCAAAAATGTGTCGTGCATACCACCCAAGGTCCTTCAAGGCTACTAGCGCCATGCTGCCCTTGTCACCAAGGTAGGCTCGGAACACATATTCTTGTTTGTCTTCGTCGAACTTGGGCACGAGGCGGTACAGGAGGAAGTCTTCGGCGTATGGACCACTCTCGAGGATGCTCCACTTCATCTTGTCCATAGGTTGAGATTTGAGGTATTCTTTCATCAAAGTCAGTAAGAATACAAAGCATTCAAGGGATTAATTTCTCATACCAACAACTTTTGCTTTTCCGTCCGCAAACGGGACGCGATATTTAGGGTCGAAGCCACCTTTCTTTGACACATACGGCAATGCACTATAAACGAAATGCTTGACGCCTGAGAAATACGCAATCTCATAAATTCGAGTTCCCCAGTAGATTTCACTCTTTTCGCCGATAGCGAAGCCGTTGGTATTGACATAGACGGCGTCGATATCTTTGAAGGCCGCGACTAGGGCTTCCTCGTCATACGTATCGCCCTCGACAACTTCGACACCCGGAATAGCAGCCAATGACGCTGGCTCCTCCTTGAGGGGATTGCGAGAGAGAACTCGGACCCTGTGGTCATTGTCGGCAAGCTCGCGTACGACATGAGAATTCTGAAGGCCAGCGCCTCCAAGGACGAGAATGTGGAGTGAAGATGTCATGATGATGGGTGCGAGTTGATGTGTAAGTAAGAATAAGTGGTGTGGAGAATAAACTGTGTGGCTGATTTGATGATGGGAATATTTCTTCCACAGAACTTCATTCCCGTATTTATAGGAGAGGGATAGAACGGCATCAGTTTCTCATCAAGCCGGCGTTGATGCTCAAATGAGTGATATTAGGCAGAGCAGCTGAGCCTGCAGGTAATTATTAATCTATATTTCTTACAGAGGAGACGTTATCTTGCATCCCCTGCCATGGGATTGTGCCTTGATTCGTGCGATCACAGCATGCATCACCTCCTCACGGCCGATTATTAAACATGCGGCCTCGAAATGGGACCATCGTGGTAGTGGCGCTGGAGATGTGGCTTTTCTGTGGCAGCGTGCCATGGTCCAGTGACGTCATGCTTACCCTATGCCGGGGCTCTGAGGTGATGCACCCGGCGAAACCGCCGAGTCGCGACATTTCTCCCCGAAACCCGATTCACTCATTCCCGGTTGATATAGTCGGCCCCTATCTTCAATAAATTGTCTTTGAACCTCAGTAATCTGTCCCCGTGTTTGTCTACTCCCCGTCGGACTTGATTTCCAACGTTTCCAGCTTTTCATCTTCTGCTACTTGCGTCGCATATTTCGAGATGGCCACCCATTCCACCCCTTTATTTTCTTTTACCCTTATGAAATGAGCGCAAATATCCTCTTGCACTCGAAGGAGGCTCTCTTCATCATCCACATAATTCTGCGACTTGTTAGCACCTGTATCGTCATGCACGGGGTGGTAGAAGTTGATGAATTACCCACCTCCTCAGTCGAGTTTCGATCAAGGGCTATAGCCACCGCAACATGGCTGCAAAGAGTCAGCGCTTGAGTGAATTAGTCTCTAGTGAGAATGATGGGGAAATACTCTTTATCATAGCCTTCCACGTCGACGGGAACCCGGTAAACTCCAACACCGTTTTTCCTTCCTCTTGCATCAGTTAAAGCGAACACAGTCTTGGCCCATTTGGCAAATTCCGTATCCGCTTTAGCTTCAACAAACGAGTAAGAACTGTTGCTAGTATCATATTGGAACATTATGGAGTTGATTTTCTCATCTCGATCTTCGAGCTTCTGGATAGCTTCGACACACTTCTCAGAGCCGGCCCATTGGGTGCTGCCTTCATGTCAGTATGGTTGTGCGGCGTTCTTTCAGGGATCTCTCAACAATGACTAACCTGAATGACATGCGCTATTCATTATATGAGTTAGAACACTCATGGTATTTTTTGTTATCTCATTTTTTATACTAACTTGCTCCAAGATCTCGTCCAAGTCTGAGGATTCAAAGGGTGCCATTGTACTCGAAATAAGTGGTGAAGAATACGATATTTCTAATTCGTTTTTGACTTAAATTACATACAAAGATAAATTTTAGACGATCAATAAGAATCTTTGCACAAGATCCTGGGGTAAGGAGTGCTCTTGTAATTATAACGGGCTAAATGAATCGCGACGAATCACTTTTACACTTAGCGCAAGGTTCAAGAATATTTGACACGTCATCATGGCGGCAATTATTTGGTGCCATGCATCTATTCGACTGAACATGCCGGAACGTGAATGCCGAGTAAGATCGAAGCGAAGGTAACTTCCACCATGTTCATTATGAATAACTTCTATTGGCTCAACATTGCGCGATTTAGATACATCAAATAACCCTGGGCGCTAGTTTGCCGCAAGTCGTCTGCCGTGTGCCACTAGACGTCTTACCATCTCACATCACATCCAATGAGCACCAAGCCAACACTAGTCTACTGCAAACTACATCCCGTGTCTCACGCCTCCAATTGGAGAGTTATCATCATAGGGTGTGATTGCATCCGACATAATTCGGATGCACGATGCAGCCAAAGCGGTTAATATCGGGCAAGTAAGCAGTCAGTCTAGAGTAACGGGAGGAAGGTCGCCATTGTACCATACTTGGCGCTATTTCTATCTCCTTGAGACCCGTATTTGTTGTGAGTTCTCAGCCACATAGCCAGGACCTGAAGTGGGCGTTGCGGCAACCCACTTTAGCACTTAACATGAGGAGTATATAAACCCTAAGTCAGTTGTTTTACCCGAGCTCTTGTGGCTGTATCCCAGAAGTAACCAGGGCCTCAGAGAAATGAATCAAAAATAAATAGTCTCAGACTACGGGTCAAATAGTCCCACTTTAGTGTAGAGGGTCTGAGAAGCCCATCATCGTAATCAACCATTATAATGGTATCTGATTGGATTACTTTTAGCTTCAACCTTTGTTAAAAAACAGCCATTGTGCCATCAGTGGCATTGATGGCTAGGGAATTGAAAAGGATTTGGAATATACCAGCCAACCAATACCAATATTACTTCACAAATGATCTATGTACAAGTCCACTTGCTAAAATGATGTGCCAAAGCCTGACAACCACTCCACAACTTTCTACTCTCCTCAGCTGATGCATTGATTGCCGGGGGATTCCTTTGTCTGCGTAACCAGTCCCATGGGCCTCAAAGGGCTTATTCATATCGGCCCATTTCAAGATAGTTCCAATAGCACATTCACAATATTTCTCATTGTGATAGCAATTGACTGATTGAGGTTGTACGTTTGCAGCTGGCAAGGTAAATCCAAGCGACCTTGGCGACGAGCATCAGAGGTGGTGGCAAAATGTCGTCTTGATCAGCAACAAGCTCGACTGCCGGCTCAACCGGGATATATTAAGTCAATAGCGTAGATTTGGAAGCCCACCTTGATTGCCTTCGGTTTCTCCAGCCATCTTGTACCATCGCAGGTGCCACATGACCTTTCTCCGAGGTCGACCGACCCTCTACCTCCTCCCACTCCACTTAACTCCGACGCACCAATCGGAGTCGGAGTTAAGGCTTCTTGTATATGGAGATTCGTATGGATCAAGTCTGCAACTTTCCAAGGCGTCATATCCGAGTCAAGCATCCTGGTCTACTTCTCGGCTTTACTCAAATCCCAATGCATTGCCGATCTACTCATTCAATGAGTTGTATGACCTGCTCTTTGTGCGGTGTGCAGGCAGATGTAACCTGTCATTTCTGTACTAGCTGCCCCAGCGCCAGTGTTGTCAAGGCATGAGACAATGAGGCCAGGTAGAGAAATATTTATTCCCCCGAGCGGAATTAAGTTCTACACAGTTCGTCTCACCGTCTATCCACATCGGCTTACAGGTGGCCGGGGCATTTCATGCTAGAGCAAGATTGTCATCTACATAAATAGCCACCCTCCTCATTATGCGCTTTACTAAAATTTGCGTGTATATTTTTCTGCTTATTGTCGTTGAAGCAGCTGTTTCAACAATGGATTCACCTTTCTGCATCAACGCGAAGCCAAATATTGATATTTGGAGGAAGCCCCCTTCAAAGATCGTTGAAAATGGCAAGGCCTAGTTAGACCTGTTCTTATCTTCTCAGCTAACACCCCGCAGCCCCCATCCATAACCCGACTACTGTTCCCCTTGTATCTCTTAAATCGGCTTCCGTCACGTTCTCGGCCAACTATACTTGTCAGTACGACCAGGCTGGCCTTGCCGTCATATTGCATCACCCAGCCTCGCCTTTGACGAAATGGATCAAATTGGGGATAGAGTACTTTGACAATGAGCCACGGCTGAGCGTCTCATGCTGTGATAATTGGGCTGACTGGTGTGTGGCATCCCTGCCGTCGTCAATGGTGGACGCTGTCACCAGTGGCAACCAGAATTTGACTTTCAGCCTGGAGAAGAAAGAGGGCGCTCTTTGGGTCTTCTTTCATGAGGTTAATGGAAAGAAGCTTCCGCTCCGTGAAATAACATGGGTGTATGGTCTGGAGGACTTGGAAAGTTGGAAGGCAGAGGTCGGTGCCATGGCTGCTAGGCCCAACTCTGACGCACAGTCGACCCTAGATGTGACTTTTCAATCATTTGATATTGAAGCATAGAATACATAGACTTGGGACTTCCCCAACCTTCAAATCTATTCTTTTTCGTCTTAAGTAGGCGGAATTCTGTGGACAGAGGAAACCACTTGGATACGGTGCAACGTGTCGTTTGTCCTCCGTTTCAATTGCCATCATTACGTTTATTTCTCCGAAATGAACCAGTATCATATGCTCAAATACATTTCGAACATGAAATTTAAGACCTTTAGCCTGTTTAGTCTAATAATCTTGATATTATGTAATTGTTCTGTGACCTAATTCTTCGGGATTCTTTTTCCCTCCCGGTTGGGGAGTCACCAGAGGTAGGATAAGCGAACCACTTGGTTGGATTAATGACGTGTAGGAGTTCTAATTCAATGGGGTGGGTGTATCTAACAAAAACTTATTGACTCGGCCCGGAAGCTCTTCTAACCATCCCAAAATCCGGAACTAAAAAAAAATGGGGGTTGGCAACGACTCCGGATTGAACCGGTGACATTGTATTTTTATTTTAACCTTGCGAGAAAAACATGCGGCAAGGATACATCCGCTAAAGTTCTAGTAATAGTTAGCGCCGGCGGCATTTTCGCATTTAGGAACCGGAGTATCTCCTTGGATTGGTCTTAAAAGCTTTCGATAGGGCATGTATTATTGCATGTCCAGGATGTTCGTTAACTCTTCATTTTCATCATGACCACAACGACCAATATCGAGACTGCTCCTGTCGAGACAGAGCAATTGTCCAGCTCCACGAAGATTGAGGGTGGGGCTGTAGTCTCCAGTGCCGAAGATTCTGAATTGCATACCGGATCCCTCACCAAAGATGTTTACGCCAAAATCTTCAGTGGGAGCTTTTCCTTTTTGGTGGCTGGTGTAAACGATGGAAGTGTAGGGGCTTTAATCCCATACATCATCCGTGAATATAACATCAACACGGCCATTGTGTCAAGCATGTAGGATATGCCCAAGAGATGTCATAAAAGGCGATTCGCTAATCACGCTCTCAGCTACGCTGCTACATTTATGGGATGGCTGTGTGCCGCCTTGATCAATACCCATTTGTGCCAGATATTTGACCTCGGCGCAATAATGACATTCGGGGCTTCTTGTCAACTTCTCGGTCACGCTCTCCGCACGTTTAAACCCCCTTTTCCGGTTCTAGTCATCAGCTTCTTATTTACAGCGCTGGGCCAAGCTTTGAACGATACCCATGCCAATACATTTGCGGCCAAAACTAAGGGTGCGCACCGTTGGCTAGCCCTCGTACATGCATCATTTATGGGTGGCTGCCTCATCGGTCCATTTGTAGCCACAGCGGTTGCCTCAGCAGGTGATGTCTCGAGGTGGTACCTGTTCTACGTTTTCCCCGTCGGACTGAGCATCCTCAACCTGGTGCTGATTTACTGGGCTTTTCGCGATGTCCTTGCCTTGAAGCGCAAACCTAGTCCCGCCACGGCCAGTATTGGAGAGATTCCAACGGAGGAGAGTGCATCTCGAAACAAGGATGCCATAAATTTGATTCGATCAACTTTCAGCCATCCAAGCGTGTGGATACTTAGTATCTTTTATTTCTTCTACGTCGGTTCGCAAATCACGATCAACGGCTGGATTGTGGAATATCTCGTTGAAGTACGACATGGCAACCTAGCACACATGGGATTTATCCCAGCTGCCTTTAATGGCGGTTGCATGCTTGGGCGACTCATATTAGCGGAGCCAACCTATCGACTTGGCGAACGGAGGATGGTGATGATATACTGTGTCCTCGCCATTGGCCTGGAGCTCGTCTTCTGGCTGTATGTACCACCTGGCCCCAGGAACCGGCGACTATTACTAATATGATTAGTGTACCTAACATTGCTGTAGCTGCCGTGGCAGTCAGCCTACTTGGCTTCATTACCGGGCCATTATTTGCAACTGTAGGTCACATTGTTCACACTCACTATCATCTTAGAATGTGTCTAACACTGACAGGGCATCTCGGTCGGGACAAAGTTGTTTCCCCCTGAAATTCATGCTACAGCATTGGGTTACGTGTTTGTATTTGCGCAGATGGGGGGAGCTTTCTTCCCAATTATCACCGGTGTGGTGGCCTCCCGCACTGGAAGTAAAGTTCTCCAACCTTTCGTGGTGGGGATCCTGGCTGGCGTGACGATTAGCTGGTTGTTGATACCAAGGAAGAAGTCCGGCTCAAATACAGGTCTTCATCAGCAATAGGACCAATCCTGTATCATAGAGTAGTATGGACAGAGGCTACATAGAAGCTCTGGGTTTTCTTTTAGACAGTCCCGATTATGTCTCTAATAATGGCACAGAAGTCAAAGAATCTTTAAATGGGTTTTAAAATTTGACATTTATGGATAAGGGCAATAGCAATTTACAGAAGAGCAAAAATATCAATTTACAATTCTTAGCAAATGCTCATTCCTCTCTCTTTGGCCTCGTTGGGATTCCATACCAGCAAGCTAACATGACTACCAGAAGACCGATGACAATGGGATGAAGTACAAAGGTCCCAGCCGTCTGGGCAAGCAAACCAGTGATGAAAGGCGCTACAGCACCGCCCAAGCTCCCAAATGCACTGATCGCAACTATCCCCCTCAGAGACTCCCTCTTCGTCATGTTTCGCATAAAAACGGCGGCAGCGCAAGGGTAGATTGGTCCCATCATTAAACCGACGATCGACACGGCTATCGCATTGCCAATGACGTTGGGAATGAGCCATACCAGCAACTCAAACACCAGGGCGGCGACGCTAAATCCGTATACAAATGCCTTTTCTCCCCAACGCTGCGCCGGTCCCGAAAGTAAAAAGCGTCCAAGGGTGATGCCGGCCCAAAAGCCAGCTGTGACATAGCCGACCTTTGCAGGATCTCCATCCCTGGCATCAATCAGGAACGAAATCACCCATCCGGATATCGAAACCTCGGCACCCTGATAAGCGAAAATGAAGACTGCCCCCAAGAGAAAGACCCGAATTCGGAGCGTGGATACGATTCCGACAAGGACAGGCTCCGACGTTGCCTCCTCTTTTTCCCTTGTACCCTGGTCGAATTCTCGCTCGTAACTCCGGAATGCCCACACCGACGATACTAGGGTACAGACACTAATACTCAATGGGATCAGATAGAATCTACTCCAGACGGTATCGGCAGCCGTGACCAGGGCGGTGGCGATAAGTGGACTGATTGTTCCACCAATGCCATAACATCCGTGCAAGAGGCCAAGAACGAAGGTTCCATTCTGAAGCCCACCACTGAATATATTGCCCAATGCCATATTGATCGCCGCACCAAATCCGACAAGAAG
The DNA here is from genome assembly GCA_003031705.1 of Calonectria naviculata. Taxonomy (NCBI): domain Eukaryota; kingdom Fungi; phylum Ascomycota; class Sordariomycetes; order Hypocreales; family Nectriaceae; genus Calonectria; species Calonectria naviculata. Next base: position 11,507 of record NAGG01001255.1, read on the forward strand.
AAAAGTAACGGGAATAAGTGGGTACGGAGCTGCTGTAACTAGAGGAATGTATCCGAGAAGGAGTGACATGTTGCCAATTGCCAGCACATTGGCCCGGCCGAACTTGACTCGCAAAGTATCGAGGAAAATGGCGGCAAAGATGAAGCCAAAGGCTTGTCCCACGAATATGAACGATACCACAGCATAGCTAATTCCATAGAATCTAATACCCATGTCAACATTCAACGTCTCCAGAGAGGGCTCCTAATGACAGTGGTCAAGACTCACTCTTCCATGTACGGGATTACAGCGCCAGCACCGGCGTCGCTGAACCCATTCAACAAGCTTGACAGACACACAGCGGCCAACCGAAACTTGTTGGCTGGCGGGTTCCAGACGCTTGCGACCTGTTCCACGGCCGCTGCAGGAGTGTTGCTTGTGCTAACCGAGCCTGAGCCGTGGTTGCTATTGCCTCTTTCCAAGGTGTAATCTCCACCAGTGGTCTGCATTTGTTCTAACTCAAGCATACCATTTCTGCTGGCCTGCGTCGTCGCTGACCTTGGATATTGCATATCAGATCCATCGGGCAACTTTGGAAGGTTCCCATCTTCAGGGCTTGAAAGAGATTCGAGTGCCATTGTGGTCAAAGAAATGGACACGATGCCACAACGAAGGGTTACAACTTTTCAGATAGCAAATCAACCTAGGTTTTCTTAGGCGTAGGATACAGAATCTTTTTTCTTTTCTTTTTTGAATACGAAATTTGGACGAGATTATGGCTCCACCCCACTCGAGAAATGAGTATTACTCCTACCGCTAAGCACCCTAATCACACTCATTACATCACATTGAAGGACGTACTCTACACAACGGGGACTCTGTTAAATCCGAACGGCTAATCCGTGGATGGGAGCTATGGCCAAGTTTGGGAAAGATCTCATTCGTCATGATCATTTTGACTAACGAAGTCCTCTTTCATCCAAACATCTTGTTTCTTCACAGGTCGGTTTGTGCGCAATTGTTACGTGAGTGCTTTCTTACTCAGTTTTATATACAGGCGCACTCCATACCGGTGTGAACCTAGTAAATTCGAGTTCGACAGCTTTTAATTTGAGAATCTATACCAAGCCGACCCCGTAACAATGGACAGTACACGGGAATGACCCACACTTATTGAACGGCGGTACGTATCCTCAAGTGACGAGATAGTCTAGCGGCGGCGATTCTACGCCCTTTGACCAAATAATTGCTCCGGTAGGGCGTACAGATTCCTTGGCACATCTGATCTTCCCGGAAACTCTCACAGACCGAAAAAGTCGGACAGGTCAAGCTGTCTAAAATAGTGTCGTATTGCTAACTCCGAAGACTTCCCCACTCCGCCATATCGGAGTTATCTGGTTGTCTTGAGATCGGATACACGGGAAACCCTTGCCAAACAGACTTGTAACCCGAGGATGGTTCAGCTGCGGAGTCGGAAATGGCAGGTAACTGATAATGACCTTCTGTGGCATGCCTTCATGCACCCATCTTCTTGTGACCCGACATCGGATGATGTAGTGAAGGGGGCCTCTGCCAGCGGCGCGTAGACAAATCGTTCAGGAATATCTTTATTGAGTGACGAGATCCTGAGCGTAACCGTATAATACCATACACCAATTTCTAACCACAACCCACAAGTTCGACATGGGGCAAATATCTGCTCCTTCAGAGAATGCGTGCGAAGTCCATGACAACATGATGCAGCAGCCAAATGAATCTAGGACGGATGACACTCCTTTGTCCATCCGAGATCCTGACCCTCCAGATGGTGGCATTCTCGGATGGTCTCAAGTTGTAGCGGGATGGCTAGTCATTTTTATAACCTGGGGGTTGATAAATTCATTCGGTAGCTTCCAAAGCCATTACGAAGCCACTTTACCCGAACCCTCTGATCGCATTTCTTGGATCGGGTCGGTACAAACATGGCTCCTGTTGTTTACTGGGATTTTCTCAGGCCGAATGCTCGACGCTGGTTTCTTTCGCGCCACCATCCTTGCTGGAGCTGCAATTCAGATTACTGGCATCTTCCTCATGAGTCTTTCCACCCAGTATTGGCACCTCATGTTGACACAAGGAATTTTGATAGGCCTAGGCGGGGGAGCCTTCTTCACACCCTCTTTATCCCTAGTTACAACATATTTCAAAACAAGGCGCGGCCTAGCCATAGGTCTTACAACCACTGGAAACTCAGCTGGAGGTATCATCTACCCAACCGTGGTTCGTCAGCTGATTCCTAAAATTGGCTTTCCCTGGACAGTGAGAAGCCTCGGGTTTGTCAACCTGGCGTGTGCTTCTGCGGCCTTTCTTATCCTGCGCCCAAGGTTGCGGCCTCGAAAGGCCGGGGCATTTACAGATAAGACTGCTTTCAAGGAGCCAGTTTTCATGTTATACGTCATGGGTGTCTTTTTCTTCATATGGGCCAACAACTTCATCTTTTACCATGTTCGTATGCCGACCAATGATGAAAAATCACTTTCTTACTAGTGCCAACAGATTGCATCATATGGTATTACTCGATTTGGGCTTCCATTTTCAGATGGTGCAGTTCTGGTCATAATCATAAATGGGGCGGGTATGCCGGCTCGTGTTTTGTTCCCGCTCTTGGCTGACCACGTCGGCCCGCTCAACATTCTGCTGTGTACAGCATTTGCGATGTCACTAGTGACATTTTCTTGGCTAGCCGTGGTCAACACCGCTGGGTTGTATGCATTCACTGTGTTTATCGGGGTTCTCTGTGGCACTTTTCAAGGTGTCATGGTTTTAGGCGCTGTTAGTCTGACGCCTCGGCTTAACATGGTGGGGACGAGACTGGGGATCTTCCATGCCATTATTTCCATCGCAGCACTTACAGGGCCTCCAATTGGTGGCTCCCTTCGATCTTTGGATGGGGGGCAATTCTATGCAGCCCAAGTATGGTCAGCTACCTCCAGTATCGTAAGCGGAATTCTACTGTTTCTTTCCAGGATGATGGTTGCTAGCTGGACCATCTTAGCTAAACATTGAGGTAGCTCCCTCGGAATCTCCATATTATGATCACAAATTTCACAAATGCATTCAACCACCATAGACAGCGATCCAATCACAGCACGTATTCATCGTATTCATCGTATCGTATAGAAGTCATGGCTCAAGGTCATTATATTTCATATACAAACCGTGGTCAGAAACACAAAAGCAGAACTATAGTAAAGCTGTATCAAATAGCCCCGACGTTGGTTGTATACTTTCACTCCCAGAGATCCCAGACTTCTAGAACCTGGTCATTGTCGTCAACAACATAGCAGACGCGTTGCTCCAAGGCAACAGAGCTAGCTTCAGTAACGTCAAAAAACTTCTTTTCTCCAACGTTAAAAACTGCCCAGACGTCCTTCATTCCATCCCATGCAGCATCGCCAATTGGATCCATGTACCCTATCAAGCCGTTCTCTCTCGACAAGGCCGTAATACTCCACGCTGGCAACATGTTTAACTCTTTGTAAGCAATTCTGCCTCCATCGCTGAGTGCCACGTTGATTTCGGGAGAGACGCTGCAAATTTCAACTCCGAATCTCAATGCTCGATGGAATGGGGATATGAGCCCGGTCGACATATGAGATTGATTTTCAGACGAATAGTTTCCTCATTTCAATGTTAATTTGTTATGAACTTGGTCTACGAGGTCTCAGAGCACTCACCGGCAAAAACCTCCACCTTCACATAATCTGGTGCTTCGTCCTGAAGCGTAAGTGAGAGAGCCGTAGGAGCTGCCTCAACGGAGACAATGACTTTTCCCTGTTCTTTTAGCAGCTCTGCTGCCTGGTAAACGCCATCAATACATCCGGGAAGATTATCATATATGGGCAGGTTGGAAAGAGTATCGCGGGAATACCGACCATCCCCATGAAACCCAAGAACCTCAAGGGCGTCAGACTTTTTTGCCCGGCTAATAACAGACATGAGTCGCTCTGATTGGGTTGGTACGCTCGCCTGATTAGTACCAACGTTAACGTTGATAAAGACTGGCCAACGAGCTGGTCGAGCAGAAGGTTCAGAGCTCTGGAACAACTCGATTGCCTCAATGTGCTCGTCGCTGTCAATCTTGAGAACAACACGGACGAGCGAGCGAGCAGCAGAAAGCACGGGTAGCTTGGACGCAGTGACGGGGAGACCCCAGACAATCTTTGGTCTGGTTAGCTTGCAGGAGGTCCTGGGAGGGAAAATCAGGTAAAACAGTCACCTCGTCCAATAAGCCCTCCTTGGCAAGAGCTAACGCACCCTCCAGCTCATTCACATGATTACAAATCACGCTCCGATACTTTCCGTCGGCCAACAGCAGTCGCATGAGTCCCAGGCACTGGTTACATCGGAGTTAACAATTTTGCCTGGCCGGATGCATTCGAAAACTGGAGCCGGGAATACCTTCAACGCCTCCAGTCGTGGCCTGAAGCTCATACCCATGACATCAACTTCTCGATGGATTCGAGCGATGTTTTGTACAATTTCTGACTTTTTCGCAATCAGACACGGCGTGGGAAGGTCGCTGGTGGTGTAGCCGATGGAGGCGTTGTGATCGCGAGGGGATGCCATGTTTGCAATTTCCACCAAGTCGACGAGAGGAGGGGAAAATTTTACAGGTGAAAGTTGGAAAACACAGGAGATCGAGGGCAGTCTCTCTTTATATAGTTTTACACAGTTCGGGCCCGGCATAATGGCGAAGGCCATGATCGCGCCCTTCCACGCCCTGTATACGGGACGGAGGCATCATGAAGTCAAATGTGTGTGTTAGGTAAGGAGGGAGATGTTCGGTTTAGGCATCAGGATGATGTGGGTCTTACTGCACCACCCTATTGACTAGCGTTGTAATGTGGAGACAAGAATTACGGCACAGCCCCTCCAAACACCTGCCGAGCCTTTTTGATCAGTGGTCTGGCTTGGCTGTAAGAGGTGAGTTCAGTTGTTAAAATGTTCCAAATGATTGAGTGCTGGATATCGTATTTTACATCATGTTTTCATCGCAATAACCCTACTAGGACACGTATCCATGGTGCTTTCATTAGATTCCTCACGGACACGACCGGAAAGATTGACATCAGACTGCCTTCATCTATGTATATGGCGAACCACTCCATTGTCGAACAGATCAAGCTCGATAGTACGCTAGAGGTGTGCCTTAACAGCGCCCCAATGGATGATATTTGTCACCTGTAAGAGAGCGATCCCATAGACCCCGAATGCTCGAGGAACGAGAGTTCTTTTTTCCCCGGTTTTTTTTCTGCCCTCTAGAAGTTCTAGGTAAGCTAGAGGGTAGTAGATCTTTTTTTATAAAGATTACCTAAATATTATATAATCTATAATTCTAAGTATTTTACTTAATTCTATTGCTTTCTATGTATTTTTATAATTTTTCTTAATTTTTTCTTAATTTTTAAGAGCTATTTAGATAGTATTTATAGTATTAAAATTTATAATAATTATAATATTAAATTATAGATTTTATATAAATATAAAGGGAATATATTTACTTTTTATTTATTATTATTTAAATTAAACTTTTTAATTATTTTATATTAATTATATTAATTATTAATAATATTTTATTTTCTTTTTATTAGGTTTATTAT